>JAPSES010000124.1:10456637-10467378 GCA_029822895.1 Maxillicosta whitleyi | reverse complement strand
ATTCTGTTGGACGTTAAAGACATGAGAGGACACTTACTGCAGTTAGACTGAAATAACCTGTCCCAGCTCCAACATTACACCGGTTAACACCAGATTTATGGTTTAGGATCATTTTGATGCGCTGAATCCAAAAATCACATTGGTTTTGCTCAATCAGGTAAACTTTCTGAACTAATCTACAACATTTTTAACATATACAGGTATTTTCACGTCATTGAAGTTTGTAACATTTAATTAATACTGTTGTAATTTTTTTGGATGAGAAATATTAACAAAAACGAACTGATAATGTCACAAAAATGTAATCAATTTAGTCAGAAGATTGGATTTTTCTAAATCAAATTAGCATAAAAACCTGACCCGATTGAGAAAAACAATGTGATTTTTAGATTCCGTGGTGTCAAATTATTCTAATTCAGTTGAAAAAACATAGACATATTCCAATTTTTTTTTTTTTTTTATGTAACCCAGTGTTATGAACCACTGCAGTACTGACCCATGGAAGGATCAGAACTATTGGTGCTGTTAAATCCACTGAATGTCTCCTGGAATCAGAACCAAAGGTGGTGACCAAAGTCAGATATTGTATATGTGACTTTTTCTTTGGCTCGGGCAGTGTACTACAGCCAGTAAATAATGTTGGACCTCCTTATTTCCTCCCACGGACTAGGTTTATTTCGCATTTCTACTCCAGTCTTATATATAAGTCAAAGAATACTCCAAAAACATGAACAGTATCTCCATATCCTACACGTTATAACATACAGATCCCTGTTTGGATAAGAACCATGTGTAAATCTGTTTATTTTGAGGGTTTTTTTTTTTTTGCACCGTCCCTTCAGATTATTAATAACTTAAGTAAAGATAGGACGACATTCACAAATAAAGCATAATAAGGCAGACGGACTGCTACAGCCTGATTTTCCATCAAGATGAGCCGTCCTCGGTGCTGGTCAAATAAAATCAGTCTGTATCTGCTGTTGGCTGTGAGATAAAGTACACAGCAACAGCAAAAATATTCAATAACTTCACCAAAATCACTTGGCATATGGTCTCCTAGCGAACACTGAGTTTGTACAAAAGTCTATTCCACAAAGGCATTGACTTTTCTATTGGTAAAAATGTTCAATAACCTCACTCTTATACAGTAGTGTCGCTAAAACCATTCACACATCAGCGGCGTCCTGTTGGTTATACTACAGCATTTACAACACCAGCGGTTTCCCAAACTAAGTGTTGCTGTCTACCCAACAGGACACCATCGATGTGCGAAATGATTTTGGTGACGCTACACTCATACAAGTCGGGTTATTGAGTGCTTTGCAGTATCTCTTTTGTAGAATACAGATTACTACTAATTGTTCGTCTCACTTGGAACAAAAATCAGATTGTAGTACTAATGGTGTTTAATGTTATTATGCTGTATTTTTTATATTTTTATCAGTGAATGTCCGTCTTAATCGACTGAAGCTACAAACCTGTGGGTACAGATTTACACACATAACAGTGGAATATTCATGGGCGTGCGAATGTAGTCAGTGTTTAGTGCATTTACCACAGGGGGTTCCAAGATAAGAAAACTTCAGCTTCAAACAGGATTTCTATTCTTTGATAAACATTATAGAAATTGGAGCTGGTTGATGCAAAATGCATGATGGGAAATGTATCTTCCCCAAGCTCATGCCAAAACCATCTTAAGTAAAACCGCTAGCGCAAGAAGTCGTCCAGCATTTGTGTGATTCTTGGCTAAATGTGGACTGAATCTGGGCAGCTCTGAGCTGTGACTGACTGGTCTGCCAGATCACAAAAACAGAGGGGAGCGCAGGTTAGCCCCGGCCCTGAGTAAGTCTACATGTGTTTGCAGTCACTCAGCCTCTCACATTTGTCATATGAGTTGCGAGTGAACACTTGGCGCTCTCATCAAGCGCTCTTCGGCCCTCCTTAAAAAAAACAGAGGGCAGCTTCTTGATTGTCCCGAGTATTTCAAGCATTCTGGCAAAGTGTCCCTTAAGGACTCTCGTCTGACCTGTCTGAGAAGTGTGCACACTTCGGTACACCCTGTCCCAGCCTTAGAGCCACTTGGTTTCCTGCACCTTGTTCCCAGCACATGAACATGTTCTTCCAGGTCGTGTAAGTCGCAACCAGTGTTGTGGAAGTTACACAACTGTAATACGTTCCACGACTCTTGTATTGTATTATTATTATTATTATTATTGTGTTATATACAGGTGCTCATGTGCAGTAGAACGCCCCAATACAAGACATGTCAGAACCTTAAGCCCAATTAATGCTCACGCGGCAAATCGTCTGCGACGTCTTGCGGACAGTCGGCGCGCACCTCCAAAAATTTCTGACTTGACGCAGAGAGCGTTGTAGACAAGAGGGCTGTGATTGGTCCGCTGTAACCTCTGTACACGTATTTCTGCCGCCGCAAGCGCCAAAAAAACCCAAATATTCGCGAGTGCTATTTTTTAAAATACTTGCAAAGGTGGATCAGAAAAAGGAGCGACATGTCGACATTAAACTTGGAAATGTCGAGAATAAAGTTGATGTCCCATAAAGATCAAATTTCAACTTTATTCTCGGAATTTCGACTTTAATGTCGACGTGCTGACTTTAATCTTGTCAAATCAAAATATCTTCTCCTTCATGAATGGCCCTAATGCTCCGTCATAAAATAAACTGTTAATGTGTGAGAGTAAATAAATAAAAAAAAAAGTAGAAGAATTGCCCATATTTACTTATTCACATTCTGATTTTGTCTAGTGGCAAAAAAAACACACAAAAAAAAACCAGTTTTTGTGTTACTTCACACAGTAGCACAGCTTTATTTACTGCAAAGGTCTGTTGTCATTTTAGCGCTTTAATACTGTTGGGCTGTAGTTTGGAGCTCCGAGTGAATTCCAATGACTTTTTTTTTTTTTTTTCCAAGGTCAGCGGAGAAATCATATTTTCGCTGTGCTCTCCCAGTCTTTATTAAAACCCAATCCTGCTTCTCACAGCTTCATAAGTGATCAACTGTTTCCCCACCCGCTGCTGTCCAGCTGTCGAATGACTCACTTTAAACCTTCCCCAACTCAGTTACAGTTATTGTCTCTGTAACTCATTTAACATCCTGGAGCGTTCTGGCTTTTTCTTTTTCTTTTTTTTTTTTTTGTAGTTTCTCCAAATTTGCAGCTGGTGATATCTTTCTAGGACCTCGAGATTGGTTTAAAAGGTGAAAGGGGGGCCTCTTTTTTTTATTCCCAAATAAGCAGCCCGAGTGTATCCGAAGCTTTCCGTCGGGGTTATTTAGTCTGATTTCCCGAGAGGTGTCGTGACCTTTTTCTTATTGGCGGGCCCTTTGTGAAACTAACTATGTTTATGCTCATACACAAGAAAATGTAATAGAACGGCAGAAGGAAATGAAAGGGCTTTAGCCAGCTCTGTCACAAGGCACAGCGGAGGCACCGGCGGCTCTACCTGTTTACAAAACCTTCTCTTTTTCTGCCTTTGCGCGTTTTTCCTTTGATTCCATCAATCCTCTTGTCTGTGTTTTGATGTCGCTTCTGTTTAGACCTCTCCTTACGTCTCTTTGTATCTCATTCTCCCTCTCTCCCACCGTCTCTCTCAGGTCCATGCATGGGAAAAAGAAATCATCGCTTTATAAATAAAACAAAAGGTATATACTTTGAGGCCTCGGAGCTCCCCGTGAGCTCAGTGGAAAATACAAAGACTGTCATGTACGAGTCTGCGTGACGTTCAGTCCACAAATGCAGCCGGACAGGCAGCTCTGTAAAGGGGGGGGGGTGAGGAGTCGTAGCAATTTCTAGTATTTTCTTTTCTGCCCTGAACAAAATACAACAGTAGAAAACCGGGATATAATAGAGTAGAATAGACTTACACGAACTTCCTTTGAACTATCAATGGTTAAAGAAATCGAATATGCGTCGCTGAAACACTAAAAGTTTTTGCGTTTACTGAAAAAGTATCCCATCTGTTTTTCTCATTGGCTGTTACTTTACTGCTATTCCCCAGCGCGTCTCTATTTCACAAGCTGGAATACTGTCCAAGAGGTTCATCTGACCTTCGACCGCCTTACTAATGGCTGCTTGCGGTGCCTCAGGAGCGGAATTTTTCCATAATCTAGCTGGCGTTGTGAAGCCTTTTCAAGTAGGAGCAGGAGCTAAATGCCTTAAACAACGCGGGGCGATATTATACAATATTTTTCTTACTCGGAACAAATCTCTTGAAAGACTGAAAACAACATTGTGTCTCGGTGTCTGTGTTAGTCATCAATTATTTACAACTTTCCCCGACCCTGAATGCAACCCTGAAAAAACACACACACTTCTAAAAATTCGCATATAATTTTTTGTTGATTTTTTTTTTTTTTTTTTTTTTTTTTGTACCTACATGGATATGAAGGCCAAAGCAAATCCAGTAACTTTGCTTATGCAGTTTGTAGGAAGAAAACATGATTCATGCCATGTGTTTTCCACTCAAGAAATGCGATGTAGTGAAGGATCGCGTATGTCGGACTGAGACGGAATAAACTACATTATATGTGTTTTGACTGTAAAGAGCATTGTTGTTGTTTTTCTTATCCTTTTACATGAAAGGAATCAGCTGCTTAAAGAAAGAGTCGTATATTGATAGTTCTTTAAAGGCCTCATATTTATATAAACTAATTTTTATTAGTTTTTGTTTCATTTATTTGTGTATTTGGACTCTAATAGTTCATACAGTTTGAGTTTGAACCCTTCAGGTGCTGCAAAACTACATTAATATTAATTTTGGCAAAAAAAAAAAAAAAAAAATCAAGTGTCTTTCTACAACCTGTTTTAATTCCTTCTTAATTTGTTACATCACAACATTTGCCCATATAAGGTCCAGATTTCTCAGAGTACGACATAATTCTTTATCAGCAGCAGCAGTTGTCGTAAAAACTGAAAATATGTCCAAACATCAAGACATTTATTTAAAATGTTCACTTGTTGGTTGAACGGGACAGAGCAGCACAGCCAATAACCTGGAGGGGGCGGGGCATAAAGTGGCTCATGTGCATTTAAAGGGCCAGCGCTCCAAACCTCCTTTCTGGTGTCATTAGTCATAAATAGTGTTGAAGACGGACCTGTGGAGTTGAATTAATGAAGAATTCAGACCCAAGCAGAGGATTTATAGTTTATGTAGAACACAAGGAAATGTTTGAAAATGCATAATTCCGTTTAAAAAAGCGAAATATTACTCTTTTAATGGATTCACTTTTAAATAGAAGTTACAACACAAAATAATTACGTTTACTTAAATTATTAAAACCTATTATTTGCCTTATTGACCAATTGTCCAAGTCTTATTTTACATCATACATTTTTATTTAACCTGTAATTGTAAGTTCGATCAGCTGTGTGAAGAAAAAACCCAACAATAATAATTGCATTTTAAAAAAATAAACACTCTAAACAACTTTTCTGGTGTTATTACTTAGAAAAATTGCTGAAGACGGACCTGTGGAGTTAAATTAATGAAGAATTCAGACCCAAGCAGAGCATTTACAGTTTATGTAGACCACAGGGACGTGTTTGGAAATGTAAATATCATTTATAAAAGCAAAATATCATGAAAACATCATTTAGAGGATGATGAATGTCCGTGCATTAGGAGTGAATACCTGTTCTTGGTTGACATACGCGGTGCCTCCCGTCTTTCCTCACCTTCTCATTTGCAAACCAGTGCTCCCACGCTGCAGCCGGACCCACTGCTACCTGCCACCGATACTGTACACATTCCCTGTCACTGCCCAGTGTATAGTAGCACACCGTGTAAACACAAGCCCATTTAGATGAGGCACGTGTGTCTTAGGTGAGAGCCAATTTCCACTCCTGTTGTTGACATAAGCTGGTTTGATTAGCTGAGCTGCCTCGGTGACCAGAACCAGAGCCAGACCAGCTAATGGTTTCCTCCGACGCAGAGCCGGCCAGGCCTGCGCTGTGTCTCTAGCACGCCGTTAGCACAGCTCCATTAGCACTCTGACTTATTCGTGCATTTGCGTGTGTGTGTGTGTAGCTTCAAGACAACCATGAATTTGGGAAATCTGCTGAATGCATCACGCACTAATGAATATGTCAACCTGCAACATACTATATTACATTTTTTAAATAAACAGTTTTTACAATAACTGATGGCTACGCTCTTCAGGCCAGAGGAAGTATGTAGGTTCTGGTAACAAATGTAGCATCTAGGGATTCAATATCAAGAGTGGGATATGCATTACTTCTCTGAACCACACACTAGAAAGCTACAATTTCTAGGTGTTTTTTTTTTTTCCTCTGCAAATTATGACTCATAAAACCTTTTACCCAGAAAGCATATCTATGTGAATATGAATGACTGCATGCGTGGGAGCGCTTGGCAGTGAGGTGCAGCTGCTGTGTTTTTTTGCAGGGCAATTAATGTATTTTGCATGCTATGCATGTGTGTTTGCAGTCAGCTCAGTTGACAGTGAACAGGTGAGCACCTAGCAGGCAGATGTGCTTACATATGCATCTGGACTGCTCCTGTGTGTTCCTGTCATCCTAGCAGTCAGAACATTAATAAAATTAAAGTGCAGATGTCATTTAAGTGGGTACAGGTAGTTTTCGTTTTAGTCCTCATTGTTTGTGTATGAGAACATATGAAAACATGCATTTTGTATACGGTACATCTTTTTACCTTAGGAGGCTGCAGAGATGAGCCATGATTACAAATAGAGTAGAATATTAGCCACAGTTTATATCAAACTTCTACTCATTTTTTGATTTTCTTTCAACAGCAAGAACATAAGTATATATTTTTATTTTAACAGCAGCAGATCAGTCATTTATTTGATTTCATTAGTATTTTAATAACTTCCTTAGAGACACATAATTTTCACTTCACTTGATATAATTCCTTCTCATTCGCTTCATGTAAACAACTCCTGCACATTTTTTTTTTTTTTAGCAGTTTTTAATTTACCCGTCATTTTTACTGCCTGTGACGTGATAAAGACTATGTTTGCATCTCAGTCTGAGACATTAGAATATTTATATTTACCTTCCACAGTGCAAACTATGTGATGAGGAGTGACTATTATTAAACCCCGGGCCTTTTCATGACTCACTGTCTAAACTGTAGACCAGTGTTTTTCAATCGTAGGGTCAGGACTCTACCTGGGGAGGCCTGAAATTTATAGTCATTGATAAAAAATTGATAAAAGACGAATTGAAACTGAAGCTTTGTGGTATTGTTTATCTGTTAAGTGTCCACTGTGGTCAGTTTCAGATGCTGCAGCTCTTTCATAATTCATACTTTTATTGTTTGTTCGGTATTAATTGTAAATACAAACTGGACTGACTGTATATAATCCTGAAGGAAAATCTAATTCTCACTTTGTGCAGTAATCTGAACCTGGCTTTTCTGCCTCCGTCCAAAATAATATACATTATATAGACTAAATGTGTCTAAAATTAATGTTTATTAGCAAAAAAAAAAAAAAAAAGATCAAAAACAAATTAATTTCAGCAAAAAACAGTTGGAAACTACTGGAGTAGACTGGATATAAAACTGGACCGGGGTAATTTAATTTGGTCATTACAGCTGTCAATCATTTGTGTGTAATAGAAGAGAAACGATAGGGAAAAAAAAGAAAACACAGAAACTATATGTAGGCGGGAAAAACAAGAGTGAGTACAATTTGTAATTTGGTTCATGTCCCATAGACTAACATGGAGGTTATTCTCCCGGCGGCCATGTTTGTTTTTGTACATCTCTATTTATTGTCTCTGAAAACTGGTGTTTTTCTCCTAATCGTCTTATTAATAAAGGATCCGACAGTGGTGTAGCTCGTTTATGTGGGTCTCAGAGTGTAGCCGAGTTTGACTTTGATTTGATATCTTTGTTTTTTTATCTGTGGTTCGGCTTTATTTCAAGGGGAGCTGTAACTACCGTCTTTATTTTACATCTAACCCTAACCAAAGTTCATGTTTTTGCTGCATTTTCTTGAGTTAGTTTTGGTTTTTACAACAGACTACATAATATTTATAGCATACTGTTGATGGTTATCATCTGCTTGGTTTGAGATTCCTTGACTTTGTTTTTAAAAACTCCATTTCCTTCTTCCTTCATGTGCTACCGCAGCTCATTTTTCTTTCTTCTGGCTCTTTTTCATCTTTTGTTTAATGGGTGATGATGTCCTGCTGCACATGATCCAAAAGTCTTTTTAACATCCTCGGAACTCTTGTAGCTTTTTGGTTTATTTTTCACACATGTTTGTTGTTGTTGTTGTTTGGATTAAAAACTTTAAAAATCTAGACCAAATGAGTTAATTAGGAAGCTGCCTGAAAGATGTGGCGTTTAATAGTTTGTTAGCATCACCGAGCAAAAATTCCATAATTGGCTTTTGGTTCTCAGTTCTGCTCCAAGCTTGTGTTTTCGAGCTGGAGAAAATCCATCCCATAATGCTTTGATTTTGTCTAATCGTAGTTCTTTCATTACATGACTGACAGATGTATTCGCACACCCTCTCTGTGTGCAGTTTACACGCACCTTAATAGGTTCATTGGTACACTGCCCATGAACTGTGAGGAACCAGAGACGGGTCCAGGGTGTACCCCACCTCCACCCACTGGTACCTAGGGTAGATTCTAGCGTCCCCACAGCCCTATCGAGGGCTAAGCAGTGCAGAAAATGAATGAATGGGTTAGCTATGGCGATGATGTACTTCAGAAAGTGGATAATGATCGGCGTATTAGTGTGTGTGTAAACAGGCTCTATGTCTGTATTTGTATTTAGCCTTTTGGTTTGGACTGAGAGGAGAAATCTGCAGAAGAATGGTGTGCATTTCCAAAATTTGACCTTTTTTTTTTTTTTTTACCCATGATTTCAGTTTCTGTGTCTTGTATTAATTAGTCAGAACTGCAAAACCATGCATGTTTTAGTTGTACAGTTTAACCACTGTGCATGGATTGACCTTTGTATCCATTTAATGAGACTAATTCCATATAAGACAGTAGAATATCAAGTGGGAGCCTCATACTTTATGAAGGCAAGGCACCAAAATACAACCAGACCTGCTGTTATATAAGTAAAAAAGGAGATGGATAAGAGTTTGAATGAAATCATTTAGATTCTTACATCATAATGATTTCCTTTTAGAGTCCAGTGTGTAGTAGTAAAGGTCTGTTTGCTTTGTCTTCTTTGTGTAGGGGTGTGTGCGTGCGTGCGTGGACACACACATGGTTGTGTTCCAGCTGTTTAGTGTAAAGCTTTCATGAGCACCGCCATTATTTGTGGGACAAGGATGAATGTGGGGCTCCAATAAGAAATTGTGGGTTTGTGGTCGGGTTGTGTGTGTGTGTGTGTGTGCGGGTGGGGGGGGTGTACTAATTTCCTCCTTCCGTTTCCTAGGGGCAGGTGCTGGACAAACCCTCCCCACACACACACTCCCTGATACCATGACCACCACACACACAGACAAATTCTTCACTGTCATAAGGGGCGAAGCTTTACCTAAATGGCAAACACACACACACACACACACACACATTAACAGTCCCAGATGGGCACACACACACACTCCCACATTCTCTCCTCAGAGCTGAGTATGTAATCATATACACTCCCAACACATATTCACATGCGTATAAATATGGATGTAATATTCTCCCTGTCATTTGCTCTCACCGCGCTCTCTCAGAGGGTGGCGGTTGAGAGTGCGGTATATGGCGCTGATGTTCCTGAAGTGTGAGTCAGATGTATTACACGGCGTGTCATTACAGCTTTCCAGCCTCATTGGCCCCTGTGGTTCACATCACACCCTGCACTGCTGCTTTTCAGGGCTCTATATAGACCTCAGAGGGACAGACAGGTGTGTGTGTGTGTGTGTGTCCGTCTGTCTCTCTCCGCACCACTACCCTTTTTTCCCTTTGTCTCCCTCTGTTTCAATTTCCACTTCAGATTTCTGTAAATTATAAATATATCAGATTTGGAGGGTGAGCTTTACACACCTTCATCCCGCTGCTCAAATAGAAAATAAAACCACGACAAATGCGAACACAAAGGTTGTAAAGAAATAACTGAGTTTGTGTTCAGTCCAGCAGCTTTTGGGGGACCTTAAATAAAGCCCCGGTTCTGTCCTCGTCCTTAAATGTCTCTAATGTCGCTTTCCCACTCCACGGTACCGGTTCTACTCGACTCGGTATTCCTGTGGTTCTTTTCCACTTACATCGGACCGGCTCGACTTGGCGCGTTACTTCCTGTCGTCTCCTCAGAGTCGCCGAAAACTCGCTCGTTGCGTATTTTCTCGTCTGAAATTCTACGTCCGCCACCACAGACGGAATCTACGTTCCGTCTGTGGTGTAGTTTTGTTCCGTCATCATGTGGATTCGTGTGTCGCTATTTACCGTCTACTTCTGCGTCTGATTTTTGTAAATCTGTCACAGTTTCGTGACGTCACGTTTCGGTGTCGGTCCCAACATTTTGGAACCTCGACTGAGGCGGTACTAAAAAAAAAAAACTAGTATCGGGTCCCAGATTCCAGGAGTCGAGTCGATAACAGTGTTCTACAAGTTACTTCCAAACTGTAATCCATTACAGATTACTGCTATTTAAAAGTAATCCCTTACCTGTCTCTGTATTATAATGTGTTACTTTTTAGTTATAGACTTGTCATTAAATGTGTGTGCACAGTAGACACCCCCTCCCCCCCCTTCCCCTCCCCTCAATACAAGATAGTAGAGCCTTG
>JAPSES010000124.1:10418747-10430772 GCA_029822895.1 Maxillicosta whitleyi | reverse complement strand
TACTATACTATACTATATTATACTATACTATACTTTACTATACTATACTATATTATACTTTACTATACTATACTATACTATATTATACTATACTATACTTTACTATACTATACTATACTATATTATACTATACTATACTATACTATATTATACTATATTATACTTTACTATACTATACTATATTATACTTTACTATACTATACTATACTATACTATACTATACTATACTATACTATACTATACTATATTATACTTTACTATACTATACTATACTATACTATACTATATTATACTATACTATACTTTACTATACTATACTATATTATACTATACTTCACTATGAAGTGACTGGATAGCTTAGTGGATTACATCGCAGACTTTGGTGTGGAAGGTTGGCAGTTCAAATCCCACTTTACACTATATATATACTTTATAAGTTGCTTTGGATAACAGCGTCAGCCAAATGTAATATAATATACAAGACTGCATTCAACTTTAGAACAAATGTCACAATGGTGAGTGTTATAAACGTCATTAAACTGTTGTTGCTGTGTGATCAGTCTTATCAGTGACTCCGCCCACTTTTAATCTGACCACACGTGAGCGTTTCTCATCAGAATCATTGAAAACAGCCGTGTGTGTGCGTGTGTGTGTGTGTGTGTGTGTGCAGAAAGTGTCTGAATGAGCATCCTGGGCCTTGGTTCCCCCTTCGTTTCTAACTGAAACAAACAGGAATCAGCAGCGATTCCGGGTTAAAGAGTCGACTCACCGCGGGTCAGAGTGTTCATCACGGAGGAAAAACACCTGAATAACAGAACAGCTCCAGTATCTGTCAGAGCCGTCAGCCTACAGGTACGGTCTGTTCCGCTGTTTGTGCACACACCTCTTTATTTTCACACTTTCACACTGTGCTCACACACAAGCCAGATTTCCAAGTGTTGTTTTGCACACTATGATGTGTCACATTTAAAAAAAAAAAAAAAAAAAAAAAAACTGGAATCAAATGTCAATGCGTTTTTTTTATTTTTTTTTCCTCCATATTTCTACTTGCTTTGAGTCTGCTTTAGCTGTTGTCAGCGAGTGGATCCTACTTTAAAAGGACAGTAAACACACTCGGAACATGACTGATGAGCTGTTTTGGCTGTGATCCCGGATATTCTCATAACAGTCTCCAGACAACATAAATTACAATATGGCAACATGAAACATGGAAATTCACCAGCTGTAAACCATCCGCCATGCGTTCCTTTTTAGTCGTTTTTTTTTTTTTTTTTGTTTTCGTGACTCAGCTATGTCTCCTTATTAGCCTTAAACGTAACCGTGCATTAGCGCCATTAATCTCAAACACCCTCTATACATTTCACGCGTTTTATTAGCCTCGGTAAAAGCGCTTTTAATTTGCATTTTATTAGAAAAGTTCGGAAAGTTGGAAGCCGACGGCGCTCTTAAAAACGGATGGAAATATACTCGCAGTCGCACACTTTGCCAGCTCGCTCGGTCCTGCGGTACTGATGACCTTGCTATCATTTACGGCAGCTGCCAGTCCATTGTGTACGGCGGATCAGCTCGGTTACCCTCCCCGCCATCGCCACACGTGCACACACAAACACCGCAAATGGCATCCCAGTTTTAGCCGGCCTCTCCACCCCTTCTGCCTAATTATCATGGTACTGAAGCTGTCAGGAAGAGGGAAAAAAAACAAAAAAAAAACCTATTGTGGCGGCGTGGAAGCAAGTCTCTCCACAAACCTCCAAGAGATTGACATTTACTAAGTCGGAACCTTGTGCAGGGATTTTCTATCACAGTCGCCGAGAGAAGAAAAGACGGATATAATGCGGGATTGGAGGTTGTAAGGCTGCATTGCATTCGTCTTTCCCATATCTGGGTTGCAGAATAACAAGTGAATGATTTATGAATGTGAGCACTTTCCCTCAGCCGCTGCGAATTTGAAGTGGAAGTGAAATGACAACAGGCTCAAGCAGATTATTCTATTTACTCAGCAGGAATTTAGAAAGTAAACGGACCGTGGAAAGTAATGGCAAACCCCTCCTTTTTTTTTTTTTTTTTTTTTTTTTTGCATGTCTTGTTATTTTCCGAAAAACTACCGACCAATTCGATTCTCAGCTTTAACCATTTAATTCCTAATTAAACGCGTGTTCTGTATCTTGGCCTCGCACAAATCACTTACCTTTCTATATGAACTGGTGATATAAATAGACTAACGTTGCTTTGCCTATAAATACATGTTCATTATGCGCCTGTCTGTCATAGATTAGTGGCTCAGCCTATAGCCCTGCTAATGCCTCATGAGTTTTTTGTTAAGACCTTTTGCACGCAGAAATTGATGCATATTAATATGTCAAACATGCCAAAACAGACCTGATTATTTAAAAAAAAAAAGATTTAAAAGTGGTAGATTATTTATTTATTTATCTTGTTATTTTTTGTTTATTTTTTTTTTTATCAGTTATTTAACATTTTGTCATACAGACCATAACCCAATAGATAATAGTCACAATCTAATAGTAAAGATAATTTCAGAAATAACAATGAAGTTACAATATCATCGTTTATATAACACTTCACAGAACTAAGACAAACCGCACGTTGATTGTCTTTATGGAAACTAATCTGTTTGTCCCATTTTATCATGTAAAGTCCATCAAATGTTAATATTATTATATTATATATTATATTTTGGGAGTTTCATCAGTGGTTTTCAACCAGTCCTCCAGCACCGGTGGATCAAGTTAAAGCCATTTATGATTAATTGTTTTTTTTAAGGTATTTGTCATTTATGTATTGTCATTTATTTGTCATTTATTGTCAGATAATAAGAAAAAAGTTGGAATTTTGCCAATTTCCCAGCTTTGGGATCAATAAAGTCTGTCTATCTATCTATCTATCTATCTATCTATCTATCTATCTATCCTTCCTTCCATCCATCCATCCTTCCATCCATCCTTCCTTCCTTCCTTCCATCCATCCATCCTTCCATCCATCCATCCATCCATCCTTCCTTCCATCCATCCTTCCATCCATCTCCATCCATCATCCATCCTTCCTTCCATCCTTCCATCAATCCATCCTTCCATCCATCCATCCTTCCTTCCATCCTTCCATCCTTCCATCCATCCATCCTTCCTTCCATCCATCCATCCATCCATCCTTCCTTCCTTCCTTCCATCCTTCCATGTTTGACAAATATTTCTCATTTTAAACCAACACTGAAGTTGTTTTTTGTCCATTTTGTAAATGTTTGTGTTATTTGAACCTGTTACTGAACAGTTGGTTCATCTTGTATCATCCATTTTTTTCTTTATTTCTTTTTTTTTTTATTCATGTCTTTTCATAGCAGGTGTTTTCTGTCCTTTTTAAGTCCTTAGTTCTGGAGCGACTTGTGTTTTTAACTTTATTGATCTGGTTTTTTTTTCATTGTTTTTATAATTTCCAAAAAACATTTTATTTTCATGTCGTTCTATTTTTATCTAATTTTCAATGTGTTTTTTCATTTTTTGCTTTTCTATTAATGGTTTTCATCTTGTTTAGTTTTTAATGTTTTCTTCTTGTTTTGTTTTTTGTCATTTTAATGTGTTTTTTTTTTACCCCCTCCCCTTTTTTTAAAAAAACCCCCAACATAATTCTCATTGTGTTTTAGTTTTTATGTCGCTTTTTATGCATTTTTAAATCTTTAATCAATCAATTTTTTTTTCTTACAACATCTTTTGTTTTATTTTTATGACATTTTAATCTGATCTTGTATCATTTTCATGTTTTGTTTCTTATTTTTCTTTTTTTATATGATTCTCATCTTGTTTCATTATTTATGCCATTTTACTTTTTTCAATTTTTAATAGTTTTCAACCTGTTTAGTTGGTTTTTTTTTTATGTTGTTTTCATCGTTTTTCTGTTTTGTCTGTAAGTTTCTATAAAATAAAAAACATTTAGCTTCTTAAACCAAATTCATCCTCACCTTAAAAACATTTTCTTTTGTAAATAAAACTGTTAAATAAGAACGTTTATGTTCACAACCTGTGAAAACCCACTGTTTAATGGATAATATTGTGAAAATGTAACACAACTGTCAAATAAAATGACTGAAAACCGTCTTTAGTAACAGGTTTTTAACTGAATATTGAAAAGTATAAGATATATTTATAAAACTAGACGACAGCGTTGGAGCTTTATGACCCATCTGTCATCGTGACCACAACAACATCCGCTTTTTTTTTTTTTTTTTTTACACACAGAGTTAAAGTGACCTCAGTGTTTCCTCTGGATTCATTCAGCTTCACAACCACAGTCTGCGGAAAAAAAAAAAAACAAACAAAGAAAAGAAATGGACTCACTGCTACGATTCAATAAAAACATGTTCAGAGCAGTTTCTAAAAACCGAGATAAAAACAGTAAAAAAAAAAAAGCTTCACAGATGTATATAAAAAAATCTGTTTCCTCTATTAAAAGTTTTTATTACAGCGGAACGGAAACTAAAAGAGTTTCTCTATGAACAAGGACATAAAACTCACTTTTCTTTTTAGTAATAACTGTGATTTTATTTTGAAAGGCACCATCCAAGACCAAAACAAGAAAACCTCTAAATTTTTTTTAAAAAATTTTAAAAAAAGAGAAAAACCACATTAACTGGACTTATACTCCTATTGGTTTTCAATCATTTACTCATTTTAGCTAAATTAAAATTTAAAAAGGGCAGTTTTTTTTTTTTTATCACAGAAACTAAATAAAAACAACATCACAAACTAAAAATCTAAATAAAACATGGGATCATGAATAAAACCACCCATTCAACTTATTAACAAACTAAACTGCATAAAAAAACACAACTTTAATTCACCATTTAACGCTAAACTTAATGAAACAGTTTAATAAATGTGGTTTTATATTAGAATAAATATCATTCCATTGGTTAATTTTGGCTTAAATTATCTTTTTTTTTCTTCCAAAAATGACTTGGACATGGTTTTAACTTCATTTTCGTCAACATTTATTTTGTTTATTTTACCCACATCTATGATTTTTAATGTTCTCCCTCTAGATTTATCAAATATTTTTCATGCTTAGACTATTAAATTATAATTTCCATATATATTTAATGATCTAAATTCTTTTTTTGTGTGTGTATTTGGCTCATTATGATGCTCTTCACACATTTTTGTTCATTTTGATGCCTTTATTGTTCATTATTTATTAAGTTTCTTGCGTATTCTGTTCATTTTAGTGTTTTTTTTCTATTAAACATCTAATTTCTTCACATCTCACTCAGAAAAAAAAAAAAAACAAGTTAAATTCAACACGTCCCAATACTTTTGTCCTTACAGTACGTGATCGCCGTCTGTTTTCTTTTCCCATGTTTGATTTACGACCCTGACGCCTTAAAAAACCTGACGTAATTCCACCTTAAATCCGCTCAGCCGATGTAAATGAGCCACAGATATCCGGGTTAGATTGGACCAATCAGAGGACAGAACGCCAACACCAGACCCAGTCCTGTTTCCTGTTTCTGACCCGATGACATCAGCGAGGAGGAAAATGATCCACTTCCTGGTTCTTATCAGACCCGCAGGTTCTAAGAGGCAGCTCTATGCCCTTCACACTGACTTCCAGGCTGGACACACCTTCCTGCTCCAAACACAACAAACCTATTGTATGTTGATACTTTTAATAAATGCAAAACCTTTATATAGTACGTATAAAAATATATCAACAGAGGAAACGCGATGTTAAAAATATGACAACAAAAGTCACATGTAAATAATGGCCAAAATAATAGAAACACAAACCACATATCTGCAACAAATATCAGCAGGTCTAATGCCCGAAACAGAAACTAAAGAGACACAATTCACATTATTATAGTCTTATGTCAACTTTATGGAGCCAGAAGTGACTGTATTTGGACAAAAGAGGGTGGGGCTAGAAGGGGTCAGAGGTGAGTTAATGATAGGAGGTAATAAAGGTAATATTCTTTGTACATAAACATTTTATACACAAAAAAACAAACTAAACAAAAAGATGAAAAGTGGAAAAAGTGCCTGGAAATAACGTAAAGTAAAAAATGTAAGAAACGACAGAAAAGAAGTGAAAGAAATGACAAAATATGAAAAACGTGCATCAGTTTGGTTTCTTTCCAAAAAAATCATATTTAGTTTTTTTTATGTTATTTTCACCTCATTTCATTTTCAAGATAGTTTTTTTTTAAATCATTTTTTAACGTTTTTATCACTTACATTTCTTGACTTTTGTGCCATTTTTGTTTTTTTTTTGTCTCATTGCATTTTGTTTTTAATGACATTTTTATCTTATTTTGTTTTTTCACATCATTTTATCTTTGTTTTTATCACTTATTTTATATCTTTTGTGTCGTTTACGCCTCCTGTCTTATTTTTATTTTAACGTTATAATGTTTCATTCGTTACTTTGTTTCTATCTGTTTTTGATCTTTCACCTGATGTTTTTTGTGTCAGTTATATCTATTTTTCTTTTTTGGTCATTTTATTTATTTATTTGTGTTTTCTGGCTTCATTTTTGTCCTGTTTTGTCTTTTATGTCGTTCTATCCTCATTGCTCCTTTTTAACTTGTTGCATTTTTTTATTTTTATCTTATGTTATGCAAACATGAGATAAATATTACACTGTTATATAAATATATAATTAATATACATTGCGATAAAAGCAGTAAAAGTGTCTATGGCAGTTTTCTGGCGTAACCTCTAGTGGCCGTCAGTGGTATTACATCATAAACTTTTAACCGTTACAACCTTATTTTATCTAAACTCTCATCGTGTTCCTTTTCTGACCCGAATAAAAACCTAATCCAGCAGAGGCTTTCTCCATTTGTAGATTATCTGTGGCGTTCAGTGTCATTTCTCCACCTCTCATTTGGGGGCGGTACTCCGACAAACATCAACGACAAAAAAAATCAACTTAAACAGACGAGTCAAAACGCAGACATAGACGATAATTTACAACAAAGAACTCCAGCCGGAAAGCTTTAACATTACAGTATAATGGGATTAAAATGCTTTTATCACAGCAATCAACAGCTGTGTGGCGTTCAGGGTCAACTAGAAAATCACAGAAATTCAAAACAGAGTACGTGGTGGTGTATTAGCGCTTAACTTTCACATGATGCAAAATTAATGGCAGGATTAACACATATTAAAACATTAAATGAAATAAATCCAGCTCCACCTGATGTGTTTGAGTGATTTCTGTGCTTTTTGGGGGGGATTTTCACCGTCTATTATTCTTTAACTCACACTAATGTCTTTGTTTTTTCAAGGTAATCCTGTTTGATATGTTTTTAGAAGCCGGAACAGAAGATAATGTAAGAAGAATTGTCCTGAAAACCCATTTCATTTGATATACACAGTTATTTTTACAGTCCTCAAAGATCTATATATGCAGATGATGCATTCGTCTACATGTAATTCTAAATGTATAACTTCATATACATCAGAAACCTACGTATAATCATAAATTATCCAAACTGATTGGGAAATGTCAACGAAATATGGTGAAACCTGGGATGATGATGTGTAAAATGTTAAAATGGAGAACACAAACCAACGGGTGACGTCAACGATTCTGGGGTGTCCATTATTGTTACTGCCTTAAATATAACTATGCCTATTTATGAGCTTAAAACATATGAAATTAACTGTATTTCTGTTATCTTATATGGTAAAAACTGAAGAATATACAGAAAAATGTACAAAGCCCGTTGATAAAATCTGGTTTATATTGATTAAGAACGACACACACTGTGAATATGTCATAAAAAGACACAAAACAATGATGAAATAATGATTAAAAACATTTTCTTTCTTCTGTTTACTGTTAATCTATTGAATTATTACCTTCATTATGTAAAATAATCATGTTATATAACTGGTTATTTAATAATTGTGACATTATAACTGAGTTGGGTTTTTTTACATAGTGATAGAGTTTTTCCATAATTACATGTTTCTCATGCACTTTTTCCTCCAAATTCATCAAATATTATAATTTCATTTGTACAATATTGGATTTCAGAGGTAAAAATGCTCTTTGCTTTTATTGTGTGATTGAGATGAAGATAAAATAATAATAATAATAATAATAATAATAATAATAATAATAATAATAATAATAATAATAAAAACCCATAATGACTCTGTGTTACTTCTGTGCTAGTTCTCAAATTATTTTCCCCTTTATTTAACATTTAAGTGACTTGTCACCATTTATTCTCAAATAATCCTGTTTTTTGTGCATTTTTCCAGAGAAAATCAGGTATTTTCCAATATTTAATGTAGTGATCATATAGATGTTCACAAAAACTCAGATTATTACACCAAAAAAAAAAAAAGAAAACTGAAGAAAAACTTTTTCAGTAAAATATATCATTAACTGAACATTAAATAAGTGTTTATTACTATTATTATTATTATTATTATTATTATTATTAATTCAACTCCATGGGTTTTACTGGTGAATCAATGTTGAAGAAGATGACTGTGTTTCCATGGTAACTACAGAGGCTCTGAACGTCCAAATATGGTCATATATCTGATGACCATAAAAAGATGCTTTTACCAAGTGATTTATTACAATATTATCCTTTTGTATTTTCCATTTTTCAGTGTAAACCCTGTATTTTCATTATACTTAATTCACTGATCATGTCGCTGTTGATTAAAACTCAAAGTAAATACACAGTTGTTTTTTATCAAAACTGAAAATAAAGTTACTTTTTTCAGTAAAATTTCTCACTAACTGAATCTATAACTTTATTTTGCTTTATTTTATTCATTTAAATTGATTACTTTGGTTGTTGTTTTTTTGTGTTAATTTTGTTGCTTATTTTGTTCATTTGTCTCTATTTTGTTTCCAGTTTTTTTTTTTTCTTCAATTTTGTTCAGTTTCTTGCTTATTTTCTTCATGTTATTATTTTGTTACTTTCTTTTTCCCTGTTGGTTGTTTTTATTGATTTACTTTGGCTGTTTTTGTTCATTTTATAGCAAAAAATTATACTAAAATGAAAGTTGTTTATTGTTTTTTTAAATGTTTCATTTGTTTTTGTTCATCGTATTTATTACTTAATATGAATAAACCCAGTGTTTCCATCCACTGGTACTAATCCTACTCTGGTTTTACTGGTGAGTCAATGTTGTAGAGGATGACGGTGTTTCCACGGTAACTACAGAGCCTCTGAACGTCCAAATATGGTCATATCCGATGACCATGAACTGTATTTGACACTAATTATTGACATTATTGATAGAATTAATGGATCAATAGGTATTAAACAGTCTTTATGGTTTAAATTGAACTTATCATTTTAATATAACACATATGATCACTTCCGCAAACTGAATAAACTGAACTTTTTTTTTTTTTTTTAATCAGTTTTTATAGATTAATTGCGGTCGTCTTGTTAGATTATGTAAAGACGTTCTATGACAATGTGACGAACGCCGGCTGTGAAAGCGGAGTTACAGGCGCCGGCATCCTTCACTTCTCCACCTGAACCAGCACCTGGCCTTGGTAACCATGGCGACCAGAGCAGGATGCAGGGCCGTTGCGTCGCTTACATTCACTCTGAAGGTCTGAAGTAAGACTATGTTTTCACTTTTTTTTTTCTTTTCATCCGGAGCCTCGTCGCTTTGGTGATTAACCCGTTTGTTTTCTGTTCTGCAGTAAAAAAAAAAAAAAAAAAGCCTAATTTTTAAAAACCATAAAAATAATATAAAAAAAATAATGTTCAGGTTCTGTGACGGTTCTAGTCCCAGTCCGTCATAGTTGTTGACGTATTTTGGACTTAAATAAATAATGTTTGATGACTTAAAGGATGTTTGAACCCTGGAAAAACCTGAAAAATCTAAAACTATCCATAAAACTATACTTTTTTCCCCCCAGAACCGACATGTTTATTGGACCCTTTAACAAAACAACATAGAACATATTTTGTTTACTATATATTCTGTATCACATTTCACAAGTTCTTTTAAACACCTGCAGTATCACATTTGATACAAACACTTTCAATTTAACTAAAATAAAATCTGTTATTAAGTAAATATGCACTGTTTCAGTACATGAAGAACTTATTTTTTAAAAAAATTATCAATGTAAATGTTCTTCTTTGAGAGTTCCCAAAGACTTTCCTTCAAAAAAGTGTGTGAAAATTTAACAATAGCAACCGTATCAAAAATAAATAAATAAACAAAAGCTCTGCAGTGGGATGATGATCCACCGACATCAGGTGTTTAAGGAACGCTTTGGTCTTAATAATAAAATATGGGTTTCAGAACCTGGTGTAGCAAATATGATACGAAACTATGAGCAAATGTAGGGGCGGAGCTAGTTATAAACTAGTTATAGTTATAGACTAGTTATAGTCTGGACCGTATATGTGCAAATGTGGGGGCGGAGCTAGTTATAGACACAACCAATGAAGCATGAATCCAAATACGTTCTAGATTTTCACTGGATGAATTCACAGGTCGTTCCGCAGCAGCTGGAGCGTTCGTTGGACCGACGTCTGCTTTAATTCAATGTAAATACAAAGGTTTGTTTGTTTGTTTGTTTACTTGTGCCTTCGTACGATAGCGGCAGAATTCCTCCCGCACCGGCACCCACTGTTTTCGGCGCCGTAACACCCATTGGTTCTCACAGGTGTGTGTGAACGCTCCGTCCAACTGTATGAAATGTTAGGGTCCAAATACACAAATAAAAGAACCACAGACTAAGAAGAGTGGGTTCAGCAGCGTTAAAACGGACTTTTCTGCCGTTATTTATTGATAAAAACAACAAATATTCAACTGACATCGTGTGGAACAGAAAAGTGTTTGCATTTCATCCACTTTTACTTTTATACGACAACGCAGAACCGTTCTCTGAGCACGGGTTTGTACCGCACCCATAAATAACAGAAGAAGAAGAACCGACAAAAACAGCGAAGTTCGGCCAGTTCGGTGGAAGCCGATTGGTGGAACTGATATGTGATTAAAATGCGACCGAGGTCATTAATTAATTTGATTAATTTTTTTAATTGAGTCCCAGCGCATGTGAACTACTGAGCTGAAGACCAGAAGTTGGACCTAAACATGGGAACGGGATCAGAACCACGTCTGTCATACCTTTATCTGAACCTGGACCCGCCGTGCTCCTATTGGACGGTCCGAGTGTGGGCGGAGTCTGAGGCGACCTCTGGCTTGTCTTTGTGCCTGACAGTTGATGAACTCGGAGGAGGAAGGCGTTTCTTCCTGGTCGCCGCTGCTGTGTCAGCGCTCTTTACTTCCTGTTTCTCAGACGGCGCTGGAGGTCACAGAGTTCGGAACAAACGGAGGTCGCTACGTTTACGCCAAACCAGACCAACGCGCTTTAACGCTGATCAGGTGGGACGGCGTCTGGAGTGAAGTCTATAGAACCCACACATCAGGAACCCTGGGTTCACTAATGTCACAGACGAAGGTTCTACGCTCGCTTCAGGAGGGATTTTTCTGCGTCTGAGTTAAAGAAAACAGCTGCAAACACGAGTTAAACCAGGTACAAAAAGAGGAACACGCAACAAATAAAAAAATATGAGCCACAAGACACAAAAACACACGAATAATCATCAAATGTTCTGCAAATAAAGAAACTTCTCAAAACAAGAAAAGTTCTGCGAATAAAAAAACGCTGCAGAACCAGTGACGACAACCAGTGCTGTAGCCCAGAGCGGTTCTATACGGTTCTATACGGTTCTATACGGTTCTATACGGTTCTATATGGTTCTGTACAGTATACTACTACTGCTGCTGCTGCTGCTGCTGCTGATACTATTACTACTACTTATTATTATTATTATTATTATTATTATTGTCGTCATTGTTTACACCCTGTTTACATCTGAACTAAATTACCCATTTTTCTCCGTCGGATGGTGAAGCCATGGCCCGCCCTCCTCTGCCTCTGATTGGCTCATACTCGCTGCCTTCACTGATTCCATTGGTTAAGTTTAGGCCTGAGGACTGAGGAG
>JAPSES010000124.1:10394336-10411983 GCA_029822895.1 Maxillicosta whitleyi | reverse complement strand
ATATACTCTTGCCATCACACAATTAATTAATTTTTAATAAAACATTGGGGCCAAAAATATGACTAAAATTGGAACAGGAAAAGCATTTTATCTGAATCGCATGCCTTGAAATGGTCTTATATACCGCTATAAATAAAGACGCTGTGTTAAATTTGTTGATCTTGGCGGTTTTTCTAATCCAGACATGTGGGTTTTTCATGGATCTCAGTGTGTAACATACGGTGTCCACTTGCGTTACACGCAGAACCTGCCCATTTAAACAGATGAATCACAAATGATTTTGCAACAGCGGCCATTTTTGTGAAACACTCTACCTTGCATAATAGGTTAAATCCCCCAAATGTCCCAAAAAGATATTCCAAATCATAGTACCGTGTAGTTTTCGTGTCCTTTTGACTGTGTTACATGCAGATTTTTGGATTAAATCTAATGTAAAACAATAGAAAAAATGGGTTTATATATACAAAATAGTTCCTCTTTTATCTTTTCATAACATTAATGTCCTGTTTTTAAGGACACGTTTCACTGAAGAACCTATTCGAGTTAATCCAGGAGGCATCTAGACAATGCTAGGTATAAAAACAGCTTGGTTAGAGTTACAAAAAGGTTAAGAAGAGGGTTAACTTAACGTCACCGGATCTATGTCATTAATTTTTGACGTCTTTAGAGTTACCCTGACTTCTACTGGGTGGCTCGCGTGTCGAAAATAGATGCTCTACGGCAGGGGTGTCAAACTCATTTTAGTTCAGGGGCCACATTCAGTTAAATTTAATCTGAAGAGGGTCGAACCAGTAAAAATAATAGCATAATATTATACAAATAATGTCAATTCCAAATGCTTCTATTTGTTTTTAGAGCAAAAAAAAGTATATTTACATTATAAAAAGGTTTCCATCTACAAACAATGTGAATAACATGAACAAAACTGAAAAAATCTGTGTCATTTTAACAATATTCTGCTTCAGTTTATCATTTTCACATGTTCATTATAACGTACAAACATTTAATAACAGGTGGAATATTAGTAAAATTAGTTAGTTAGTTCATATTTGTTCAGGTTATTCACATTTTTTTGAGAAATTATGCTTCGTTTTAGTGTAAATACATGAAAATATTTACATTTACAAAGAAAAAAATGAAAGTTGTTATTATTTATGTTAGTATTTTATTTGAGATTGAATGCGGAACCTGAACTACACAGATTGTTCATATCTTAGGCTAATTTTTGCTTTTCACAAATTCATCCGAAGGGTCGAACTGGACCCTTTAGCGGGCCGGATTAGCACGTTTGACACCTGTGCTCCAACACACATGACCTAACCGCGTTATGCGATGACACTGAAAGGTTCTCGTACATGTAGCGTTGAGTGTACTTGACAGATAACACGTTAGATAAACAGATTGGTTTAAATGTTTTCATCCAAAAATATAAAGCGACACATCGCCCCTTAAAACGGTTAAATGCTGGTTACGCTCTCTCTCTTTTGTCCCCATCTCATCTCAAGGAGACGACGATACGGTCCATATTGCATCCGCTGGTGCATATCAAGGTCAATCAGTGGCAAAGGGACGCACGATGAAGCAAAAGTCATTTAAAACCAGTGTGTGTGTGTGTGTGTGTGTGTGTGTGTGTGAGGTGACACGGGGCATTCACTTACATGACTGACACAGATGTTACCTTTGTGGTCAGAAGGCTGTAAGTCAATTAGGTTTTCGCTAATGGGGCCCAGTGCTTAGCCGTCTGCAATGCACACAAAGACACGCACGGTATTGATAAGATTACCATGGTAATGTGAACGCACCAGGGTTAAACCGCATTAAAGCAGCCGCCGTTCTCAAACATCGCTGCTTTTTTTTTTTTTTTTTTTTTAAATTGTCAGCCATTTTATCCTAAGTGGCTGCCTCCGCTGCACTCTCTGTCCATTCCCATTCGTCTTAATGGAACTTTTCTTCTTTTTCCCGCCCTTCGCTCCTTATTTGTCTTGCGGCAGATGCACAGATTTTGTTCATTTTTAATACAGTGCTAATTTTGTCGGCCATTTTGGGATTTTAGTGTTTAGTCTAACGTGTGTGGCTTCGCTAAAAGTGTCAGGTCCTGTAATATTTGGGACGATAGAAGTGAAATATACTGATTTATCTTCTGCAGCTCTCTCCTCTCAGTCCAAATCCAAAGACTGAATAAAACAGACGAACCTAGCGTTGTTTCATGAGGCTGCGACAGGGAAGTACTGAAGTTTAGTACTTAAGTAAAAGTACTAATACGGAACCAAGTCGAGGACTACCTGTAATTTGATTTTTTGAAACACTTTTTATTGAAATTAGAACAATAAAGATATAAAAATTCTATACATTATCCAATATGTTTAATGTCGGAATAAGAATGAGAACGCTAAAAACACTTAGATTTAGAAGTGTCGGATGATTTATGTTATTTTAAGAGGTTTTTTTTGTTTGTTTTAAGTCTTCATACAACTGTAGACGTGCTTATTTGTAGATTTAACAGAAATTTTGTCAAGTGAAATTATCTTGCTGACCGATATTTCAGTTGTTTTCCTCACATTTAGTGTTTTTATCTTGTTTTTAGACCCCCTTTTTGCAGTGTACTTACTTATGATCTTTTAATATATTGCGTTGGAGGTAAATATACAACATTACATCATATTAATGAGAACCGTACATCTTAATTAAATAAAAAGACATATGACAATGATATATTTCGTCAAGTCTCATCTGATGAAATTAACACTAATTTAATTTTTTAAAAAAACTTTTTTATTGAAATTATAACTATGATATGATATTTAAAAAAGTTCTATACAGTATCCAATATGTGTAATGTCAGAATAAGAACACTACACTTGCCTACTTACTTTTATTTATGATCTTTTATTTAATATATTGTGTTGGAGGTAAATATACATCATTACATCATATTAAAATGCATTACTGTCCTATGAGAACCATACATCTTAAGAAAAAAAGACATGACAATGATATATTTCGTCTCGTCTCATTCGATTTTTTTTTAAAAAAACTCTTTTTTATTGAAATTTTAACTATGACAATTTAAAAAAATCCAATATGTGTAATAAGAATAAGAATAAGAATAAGAACACTACACTTGCACTGACATCTACGCACATAATAAAAAAAGGGGGAGGAGCCTACCTATTTACTTATGATCTTTTATTTAATATATTGCGTTGGAGGTAAATCTACAACATTGCATCATATTAAAATGCATTACTGTCCTATGAGAACCATACATCTTAAACAAAAACTCAACTTTTCATGGCTTTATTTTGGTTTTGTGGCAGTGCATTTTCCAGCTAATCTAAGAGGGTTTTTCAAGAGTTTGTTTAGCTTAACACGAGGAATTTTCTGAACCCGTGAAAGGATATTTAATCCTTCGGTTCATCGCAAACACTCAAAATCAACAGATTTAGAGATGCACGGTTTTAGGAAAGGGATGAAAATGTAATCTGAAAAGTAACTAGGGATGTCGGGATGTAAAAAGCAGCATAAATACTGACGTGAAGTACATGCACTTTCATGTTCTGCAGTACTTTAATGGTTCTCTTTAGGTAAATTTGGAGAAATAAAGACTGTTTTATGAATCAGTCACCTTTAGACTTTATCTTTCTGCGATGTTATTTCCTCTTTATCCTTCTCAGCTTTCAATTTATTTCCTTTTTGCTACAAAATATGCAGAAAAATTCAGGATAAGTAACAAGTATCGCCCTTGGAACCCATGATTAAAATAGGCTCTTTTTTTTTTTTCTGGTGTCAAAACCATCTAAATGTACATGAGTGAACCACAGGTCTGCACCATTTTTACATAAATATAAATACAAGTTAATTTTGCAGTCTGGGGGGGCTGATTAAAAGTACTCAAGGTTAATACTGATTGGCTTCGAGCAGAAAGAAAACAAAAACAGAAATGCGGAATTTCCAAAGATGCAGATAAAACTGATATTGTATTTTTTTATATATATATTAGGAGGTAAATGATGACATCCTGTAGGTTTTGGTGTCTTCATATGTAAATCCAGGAGTCATCCATACCCTATAAAGGAGATGCATCCTGCTGAGCACCGTACCAACGTCGTATCTTTGTAAGGCAACACCCCCCGTACATGATGTAATATTACAGTATATCCTCAGTCATAGTTACAGCATGCATAATGTTAAAGGCCCTGAAATCAAATGATAAAGACATGAATCTTCTTTTTCTGTTTTGGATTCTGAGAACAGGAGACAAAAAAAAACTGTAGCTCCTAGCGGTGCAACACTTTTATCTCCCACTAGCAACAACCAAACTCTCTCTCATTAGCATGCACTTGTCCTCCAGTGTTTTTCACTCCCCATTTTGTCAAGCGCTGATCTTTCCTTCAGAGGGCGAGTGATAAAGGCCCTGCAGAGTAAACAAGGCATGGAGAATGGCCTCTTGTCTTTTTTTTTTTTTTTTTTTTTTTAATATTATTGGCTCCCTGATGCAGCACTCTTTCCTGGCGTCAGGGCGTAGGGTTTCAACCTGGAAACACCGGTTTGAGGAAGCATCGCAGTCCCACACAAAAAGTGCACGGAGACGCGTAAAATATGCAAATTTATCTGTAGAAATGCACTTTTAACGTCTGCATTTACACTTACTGAGTGGAGGTGTTATGATTGAATGTAAAAATTGCTCATCTAAAATGGAAATGTGATTAGACACACGCACACGAACTGTAAATTAGCTTCACATTTTAATATATCACAGAATAATTTGCTGGAGCTAAATGCTAACAGTCAAGTATGTCCTCCTATTACTAAACTACTAAACTTCAGTACTTCCTCCACCCCTGTATAAAGCATAGAGCCACTATCCTGCATGTTTTTGGATACGTCCCTCTTCCCACACACCTGATTCTAATGATAAACCTGTCATCAAGCCCTGCAGAACCCTGATAAGAACCGTCAGGTGTGCTGAAAGAAGTAAACATCTAAAAGACGCAGGATACCGGCCCTCGAGGAACAAGACTGGCGACCCCTGATCTAGACTAGAGTATGAAACTTTTTATTTTTTACTTTACTCACAAATATCAGTGTTTTTAGCAAATGTTCGGTTTCATTTTGGCTAAAAAAAACAAACAAAAAAAACCTAAATGGCGTACAAAAACTACATTTAGTTCTAACCATGGGTAGGTTTTGTGTTTGGAACAGTTTAACGTCGGCTTCTACAAGCAGAAGCGGGTGTTTTATAGTGTATTTTGTGACTCAGTGCTTAAAGGGGGAGTGTTCAGGTGGGGAAGTGACGTCAACACTTACCCTCTACTGACAAAATAATCTTAAAGTGGAGCCGCAAAGACAAGACCTTACAGCTTTTGCAGCGAAGGTTTCCACAACTGTATTTCCAGGAGCTTAACATGTCTGGTATTGTATTGCTGTATAGAACATAAGTGTAATAACCCCCCTCCCTCCCCTCTTTTCTCTCTTTCTGTGTTCCTTTCTCCAGACTAAAAGGGGGTGGGGGGGTTTTGGAGGGAACAGGGTGGCGAAGGTCACTTTGATGTGACTATAAAGACACACAGCAGGCCAGTGGAAAGAGATGAAAGAGACAGAGCAGAAGTAAAATAGATCCTGGTGGAAAAAAGAGCTGAGAAAAGAGGAGATGCATTCTCTCTTCTCCTCTGCAACATACAGGAGATAATGATGCTGTATCATAAACAAGGGGTGGCCAGGGAATAGAGCAGGCATCTTGCAATTAAAGTGGGCAAACAACATTTTGGAACCAAGCTGACAACATCCCCAGCACTGTGGCTGTCTTAAGATTTGAAACAAGCAAAAGCTCATATCTGAGTCAAAAAGAGCAAGTTATTAAGGAGGTTAATAAATTAGCATTCATCAAAATGGGGCATCTGGCAAACGCTGATCATCCACTGTGACTTATTTATGCAGTGATTCATGAATTCGGTCTTCTTTAACACGCTGCGAGACGTTTTCGATGATACTGTATGACATAATTAAGCAAACAAGATCAATCTAGATTGTCATCAGTGCCATTCGCCTGCATGTAGATCTTAATTCCTTAATCATTTTAATGCATGGATAATATAACAGAACATGTAGTTTGTTTATTCACACCATGTTTTTAAAGATTGCCTGGAGCCTGGATTTCTCTGCTCCCTGGCTTGATGAGGTTGCCTGCCCCCACTAGGTTGAGTCGTGTACTGCATGTGAATCATCACATAATGAAAACAGCAGAAGAGCAGATGACCCCAGACTACAGTCATCGTTTTGTGATTTTTCCTTTTCTTGGAAGGATGACAGCATTAGCTTAGCAACCACTCGATGACAGATTGGGCGTGTTAGTGCAACAGGATTTATGGACCGAAAACCTGAAGATCACCAAATCTGGTGTTTCTGAGTGCGTCTCTCTGAATGAAAACGCTTCCTTTTCTGCGCAGCTCGTCTCTGACGTTCCCTCTTGGCCTGGTTTGCATGCTGTTTCTTACTGCAGCTGAAAGCATTTTGATGATTGAGCTGTTTTTTGTGTTGAAGGTAACGCATACAGAAGCACAGAGAGGGAGGAGGAGGAGGAGGAGGAGGAGGCAAGACAGGAGGCAGACAGACACCAGATGTTTCCATACAATTCAACCAGCACAGCACAGGCAAGCTTAGTGTTGTACAGTACATTGAAGTGTGTGTGTGTGTGTGTGTGTGTGTGTGTGTGTGTGTGTGTGTGTGTGTATAATTATTACCCCGGCTAGGGCATGCCCATAGCATGGGTGGCCCTTCAGGAATTTGATGATGGTAGTCTAGAAATAGCAGACGATGTCAGAAATTTGGGATTCGTACCTCCTCCTCCAGTGAAATATATTGCTCACTGGTGAATCCGGTTCGGGAATTTGTGAAAAATACTGATGTCGAGGTGGGTGTGTTGTGTTTGTGAAAAGATCAGATGAAACTTTAATGATACCATGGGGGAAATTGGGTCACAGCAGCAGCAAGAACAGTGTGAAGGTTGAAAAAAATAAAAACTACAACAACATTTTGATGATTAACGATTGAGCCACTCTAGTTTTTTTTTTTTTATTCCATAGCTCTTTAGCTTTACTAAGTTTCAATGTGTGCAATTTATATATATGTAAATGACGGAGGCTAAATGTGTTTAAAGAATCTGATGCTTCGCTGTCGATGAAAAAGTTGTTAAAGTATCACAGAGTCGGAGTGTCTAAAAAACATCGACAGTTCGTGCACTCAGAGAAGCAGACCCGTTTTCATCTTTGCGACAATGCATTTTCCAGGTAATCCAATAGGGTTTTTAGAACGCTCTTATCAGCTTTGAAAGCCTTCGACCTGGGCAATGTATGTGTAACAGTCCTTCTAATTTCAGCATGAATCTCCAAAAGTGATCGTAAAGCTCTGGTATTGACGCGGCGCTCTGATGAGCACCAAATTGCATTGCCAAACTCCCCTCTTTGACCCTCCACTTTTGATGTGCTTACATTACTCTCACCCCCCCCACACCCACTCACACACACCCAGGATGCTGAAAGGGTCAAGTTGAGGCTATCTCTAGCTTATCTCCCCTTCCATTAGATCTAAAGCCAAATCTGTCAGTGATGAAGAGAAGAAGTCTGAAGGCTTCGACTCAGATCACTCAGCCTCTCGAAAAGGCTACGAGACTTTCACACAGTTTCCTGCTTGAACCTACAGCCGACTGACTGGTGAGACACGCTGATGGGGAGGGAGGAGGGGGGGGGGGGGTGTTGAGAGAGTGAAGGAGTAGGGGAGGTGTGTGTTTGTGTGAGACAGAGGCAGGAGAGAGAGAAAGAGAGGGAGAGTTATCAGTCATGCTGTCAGTCTCCGGGGCAGGTAGTGATAAGAGAGGCAGTATGGCTGCTATCTCTCTCTCTGTCTCTGTCTGTCTCTCTCTCAAACACACACACACACATAACAGAAGGAGAAAGACCCTGTTATGTTCCTCTCTACCACCCATGATTGAACACACTGCAGGTGTGCTGAGGTAGGGAGTCGGACTGTATGGCAGCCATTTGTCGACTGTATTTTGGGGCAGAGGGATGACAGAGGGAATACAGATGGCGAGACCCGGGGAGAACGAGAGTAGGAAAAAAGCGGGCTCGCACAACCTGCAGCTGCAGGATAAGGGCTTGATGTCACCGCTGTGGCGCTTAAACAGCCTCTGACACCGACTGTCCCACCGGCTTTTTTAGGATGGGGCTCGTAATGCATGACCTGTAGGAATTTAGACATTAGTGGCATTTGCGTCTCATTCCTGTGTTTGGTTTGTTCTCATGTTAAATATCATTACAGCCAAAGTATCGTTTTCAGATCACGTAGAGTTCAATAATGATCAAACTGAAAATGGAATGTTTAATCCTTACAGCAAACCTTAGTTAAGAAAACGTATTATTAGCAGTGAAATAATGAGATAATAAGTGCTAATGTGTTCCCCTAATGTTTTTGGATTCATTTTTCCACTCCATTACATTTTTTACTGCTGTGTATGTTTCATTTGAGCAGTTTTATATGCTGTTGGATGGTTAAAAATAGTTATTTAGCATATTAAGTAGGAAGATTTTTGTCATCCTAATAAAGGAATGATCAATTCTTTCGATCGGGGGTGTCAAACTCAGTTTAGTTCAGGGGCCATATTCAACCCAATATGATTTCCAGTGAAAAAAAAAAGTTAAATTGCATTATGATAATGTTAATGTCTACAACATTCCCTTTTAAAAACCTGAACATGAATAATCAGTTATCATTTACACATGTTCATTAGAACTTAGATTAGTTACACAAAACCTTTAGTATCGGGCAGAATATTCATTAAAAATGCACTTACTACTCCTTCAAAATTTAATGTTTATATTTTTTCACATTATTCACATTTTTGGTAAAAAGGATAGTTTGTCAATCTAAACATTATCATGTAATTTTAGTTTTTTTCCCACTAAAACAATGAGTAAATTTGCATTTTTCATTATTTATAGGTTACTCCAATAGTATTATACTGGTTCTGATCCACTTGAGATCATATGTAGAACCTGAATTGAAATGGTTTTAATTGTTAATATCTTCAATATCATTTTTGCATTTCACAAATTCATCCCGTGGGTCGGATTCGGACCTTTTGGCGTTTCATATTTAGCCCCCGTGCCGCATTTTTGACACCATGTGCTTATAGATTAGATTATAATAGCGTTAAAAACCACCACATTTGTTGATTTGTGGTTTCACTTGGACAGGACTGATGCAAAATTGGAATTTGAAAACATAATTAAAGTAAAAATGTAGATATTATATTAGAGTACACGGCAAATATGCCAGTGTTAATTTAACACCATAAAGTGTCTATATGTGTCCACACTATGCAGTGTAAAATTAACACTTTCAACACTATGATTTAACAACATAATTTTAACAAAAACACCACACAGTGTTGTTTTAAATCAATGTGGTGTTAATACAACACCGACACTCTATTTAACACTGACTATTTAACACTCCCATATTTGCTGTGTACACTTTTGAAAGTGTTCATTTTACACGGTATAGTGTGGACACATATAGACACTTTATGGTGTTAAATTAACACTGGCATATTTGCTGTGTAGAAGCATAAATCTCCATAAAATAGAAATATTCACGCAAAATACATGTACTTCAGCGTGTTACTATTCCCGACATGGATTGAAGTGTTACTGTCATTTTATTAAAGAAAATGAAATGAGAGACATTTGACTGACGTGTCGTCTAAAAAGAGCAGCACCAGCTAAAGCCTATATTTATATTTATATTTATATGCATTTATGGGATCTATACTAACACATTCCACTGCCAGCGTTCCCTCTCTGTAGCTATCTCTCTCAGGTTCTCTGCTGCCCTCCATTAGCCATGCGTTGACCCAATATTTTGGGGGTTGAGAGCTGATGGTGGGGGCAGAGATGTTGACAAATGGGAGAGAGGAGTATCAAATGACCCCTGGGGACTGGGAGGGGGGACAGAACAGAAAGTGACCCAGTGTTGCTTGAAGGTTTTATAGTGGCTGTGTTTTCTCTTTTCTCTCTTTATCTCTTCATCTCCTTCTATCTCCGTGGAGGGGGGGTCATAAGGGAGGTTAAGTAAAGCTCAGTCAGAAACCATCTAATCAATACGTTCTAATCTACAAATTCGCCAAAAAAAAAAATTCACAAATGGCGTTGTAAAAACAATCGTACGGGCGTAAACAGCTCCACGCGGCACATGGTAAACTGGTTTATGCTAGCGTAGGACCCCCACCCAGGGGCTCAGATTAGCCAATCATGGTGACATCTGACAACCACCGCGCCCGCAGGCTATAGGTGGGCTTAAAGATGACTGACAGGCTGTAAGAAAGCTGCAAGTTGATGGCATCTAGTCGACCTGGGGGTGCAGAGCAGCAGGAGATGACAGTTGACTGAGGTGACAGACAGACAAGCAGTGACACACACCAGTCACACAACCTTGTGTCAAGGGCATTGAGGTCTTTGATTCCATTGTTTATAACTAATAACAGTTCGGAAGCAGCGGTAGTGGAAGGAGGATTCTTATTTTAAGTACAGAAATATATAAAAAATACTCCATTAGGGGGAAAAAAAGTCATCTGTGGAGTCTAAGTACATAAATAAAAGCAATTAAATGTCATGGAAGTTGAAGTAAAAGTACTGCTTGGGTCTGGCTGTGTGATATTATTACATATGACATCATTAGATTGTTAACACTAAAGCATCAGTGTTACAACAGTGTGTTAGTGTCGAAGCTGCAGGAGGCGGAGCCACTACCAACTACTGTATATCCGGTTTCATACACAAGGACACCAGATAAATCTCAAGGCTCATCACATGATTAACGGGACCAGAAAGTAGAAAAGAACAAAGTTGCGATGTCGAAAATCTGCTTTCAGTTTCTGGACTTTTCCTCTAATCTTAGGTTTGTGGCAAGATATTGGATGTCTTTAAGATTTATTGAAATGAAACCATGTGAGAAGTTGAGAACAAAAAAAAAAAACCCTCCATTTGGTTGAGCTGTTAGCAGCTCATGGATGTCTGAAATGTGATCTGAATACACACGGCTTTTTGTAAGATGTCAGAAGCCAAGACGTTCCAGAGAAAGACTTGATTTAATCTTTGATACTGGGTTGTATTTTTTAAAAGTGCGACGTTTTATCCGGTGATAGCTACCAGACGAGTGTCGCGCACTTAAAGGTACGATATTCCCCTGTAAGATATAGTTGAACAGATAGATATAAGCGCCTAAAATACTCCGGTAAAGTCCAAATTCCTCAGATTTTGGACTTGAATACATGCGCTCCTCACCACAGGGAACAAAGGAGAATAAGGTCAGACGGTGACTGTAAAAGCTCGGCTCTCCATAGTCTATTTTGTGGCTCAATAGGCAGGTGTACAGTGTGTTGCATCGCCTCAAAACGGTTCCCATGTGTCCTGACCTTTAGGAATGCACCTAGCTGTTCCAAATAAAGATGCCAGCGAGGCTACATACTGTACCTCATTATACAGCCAGGCTTGGGTCGGTCCGTTACATTGCAGGGTAATACAAGCCATAGGCAGGGCACATGGGCTGGACGCTGGAGAGGCCTTTCTCAGCAGATTATTTTGGGCTCACTACTGTGTCATTATGCAGCCTCCCGCTCTGTATTTAGGCCTGTTGATTGTAGGGCTGCCATTGGGCTGGGCTGAGGTGGGCTCTCCCTTTATTGAGTTGAGGGCTTTGACATTGGCTTTAGTTGTTTGATGTGTTTTTGTGGCGAAAGGGGGACGTGTGCCGTGTGCCGTTTCACTTCACATCCACTCCCCCCAAACCTCCCCAGTCAGTCACTGCTCCTTCTGGGATATATCCCCCTTTACCGAACCACCCCCACCCATCCTATCTCCCCGTGCTCCCATGAAAACAGCCTTAGGAGAAGTTGTGTTCACTGGTTTACCATAACAATATGTCTTATCTGGAACTTATCTGTGGAGTTCATATCTGTGGTGTCTTCTAAGGGGGGGGGGCTTTTAATGTGTGTGCGAAAACCAGAGAAATGCAAGTGGCAGAGTGTGTGTGAGCTCTCTCTCTCTCTCTCTCTCTCTCTCTCTCTTCTCCCTCCCTATAATCAGCGACCGGCGGGAGGGGGCGGAGCCGAGGCGCCGTGACTGTAACGCGATAGCTGCTCGGCTCAAAAGCGCGATCCCTCACGCACAGTGTCTACACACATCTCCCTGACGCGTCCACGGCGCACACGGTGCTGTCTGAAAGAGAGGAGCGCAGGCTGCACGGAGCCGCTACCACAGACGGACCCCGGCTGGAGGAGAGGAACGGAGCTACAGGGGGGGTCATGACATGAGAGCGAGGGCGCACGACTTTTCCTCGTTTCTTATTCCGCGTGACATTTGTGCCGCATCCAGAAACAGGTTGTGAGACTCGGACTTCTGATCCCGTGTCGCTGAGAGGTCTTCCACTGGACTCGGTGTTGCTGCCACTACTACCCTCGTGTGCGCAAAAACGCGGAGGCAGCTGAGGGAGATCCACGGGTGTGTTTTCGGCGGACCTTGGCGCACTCCGGAGCCGCTGTCAGACTCCGGAGCGCAGAGATCACGGACTGTAATGATCCTGGAGTTAGTTTGTTCTGTATTTTTTTATTTATTTTTTTGATGAAGCGCAGACTTTGAAGGCAAAGGGTTGCGCAAACGCCAATCCCTGAATTCATCCAATGATTTGGACTTGGCACACAGTTTTTATCGCTGATGGTATTGAACACCGTGGGATTATTATTGAATTGCTTTAGTTTCGACCCGATTTTTGCCCCTAAGGGGTGTGGGTTTTTTGGGAGTAGCAGCCTGAGCCATATCCTACGAGGTGGGAACGTTTGAAACTTCGAGCTTTTCGCGAGTTCCCGCATCATCCAAGATGGATTTTGTGTCATCGTTGATTGGATTTTTAATGGCAATGTGTCATCTGGCATTGAGAGTCAGAGGAGAAGAAGGTGAGTCTTAGTTACTACTTTTGATTTTGGCTCACGCGTGGGCTGATTCAACCAAAACAATCCGTATGAAAAAGATAGATTATAACGCTTGAAACTGGTGATTGTGATCGAACGGACCTGGACATTAGAATAATTATACATAAATTAAGCAGAGCTCCTTTTTTAATCTTACAGATCATTGTATTAAACACACGCTCTGGCTTTTGAAAACCATTTTTGATGGCTAGATCTATGTTTCTCGTGGGTATTTTCCCCCTGAATGTATAAATATGGGAGACAGAGAATAGGCATTGGTCAAAATGATAGGGAAAAAAATGGAAGACCGTTCAATTAAGTGTCTAATTAAAGCCTAAGACAGATTAGTTGTCATGCATTTTGAGTTTAAGGAATCAGAGCTTTCATGAAATATTTAGAAGATCAGAAACAGATATCTGTCCCAGCTAGACTGACAGTAGGGTAGAGCCTCTCCTCAGCTCACTGGGCTGTGAATGAGCTGATTATATGCATGAGGCTTTTGAAAATCCAAACACATTGTTTACCCCGAGTTGCCTGTTGTTTTTCTTTGATCTAATTAATTCATCGGGGGTAATAGAAAAGTCGTGCCTGATTAAAATGCCATATCACATCAGGATTAAAAGGCTTTAAGGCGCAGGGTGGGTTCTAACCTGCTATTTTACAAACCCGCTGGTTTCCAAGAACCCATGCGTAAAAGCTACACTGTCATTGTAGGATTTGTCTAATAGGGCTGTAATCATTCCCATTATAATCATTATCTTCATCAGCCACCACGAGCCTCCCTCCGTCATTGTCTCTAAGTGTTCCTCGGGGTTGTCTGTGCAGGGTGACGGCTGCTGGTGGCTGAGCGCCGGCAGCTCCAGGCGGCGGCGCACCGTCCCCTTCTTGCGCTCTCGGCAATCAAATAACAATAAGTGGGGAGATTATAGTGCGGGGTGAGCCGCGGAATAGCAGCCCTGCAGCTGGTAGGCATCCGGAGGCTTACTTGAAAGCAGGGCGCACTTTTACTGGTGAGTGTGGAAACGGCACCGTGGCGCACCAGATGCGCCCACGGTTTATTTATTGGTAAAAGAGCGCGAAATGCATTTAGATGACTTATTAAATGCATAGTTGACATCGAAGATCAGTGTTTTCTTTGGTTTGTGGTGTATGGTTCTGTATTTAAACCTAGTGTAGACTCAATGAAACTGTTGATTTTTGTCTCCAAACGCGTGGACGGGTCTGAAGATGATACAGGGAAACGAGTGTGTCCAGGGACCTAGCAAACAGCGAGTGGTGGGATAACACACAGCCTCATTCATTCATCCTTCTAGAGCACTTAGAGGAACATTCCTGTTGCGTTTAGGGTGTTATATTTTTACTTGGATATATATTGTCACCGTATGTGGATTTTTATTTATTTATTTTTTTTGCACGTATAGAAAAATGGCTGTGCGTAATGCGGATTTTCATCCATCATAATCATGTTTACATATATTTACAGCAATGATGTGTCCTGGCATGGCAGACTACATGGTGAAAGTCTGTGCCGCTGTTGGAATAGTTCCTTTTTTTTTTGAGTGTAGGCGGGGTGATGAGCTGTCCATGATCCCATGAATCCCATGATGACTGTTGAGCTTTTACAACACCACCCGCTGGTCTGCCTCCACACCAAACAGCTCTGTTCATGAGGACTCTTCCTCCTGTTTAGGCTACTTGTTTTAAAGAGGACAGCCATCCCTACCATCCCTCTGAATGAGTGCGTTTTACTGCCTTCCTATGTACCCGCTGATCAGAGACAGATGTGGGCCTCTTGGCAGCCATCAGGAAAGCAAGAGGCTCAAACCCCCCCTTTCCACTACTCTCTCTCTCTCTCTCTCTCTCTCTCCCTCCCCTGCCAAGACACTGCACCGCATGTCCCTGCCTCCATGCTTGCCTCAAGAGCCACATTACACACAGATGCCAGAGAGGAGAGGGACTGAAAGAGAGCAGAACAGGGAGCTCCAGGGAGTCGAGGGAGAGGATGAGGACGCTGCAGCACAGAAAGAAGAAGATGTGAGGGGACAGGAAAGACAGCAACTGCAGAGGAAAAATGTGAAGCAGATGCAAAAGCTGTTTTTTTTATCGTGTGACCCAGAGTGCAGAAGAGTGAGGGTAACATCTAGCAGGCAGGAAGGTGGAGAAACGGAGGGGAACAAGGGAGAGGGGAGACCAGGGGGGGTTGGATTGTGCATCAAACTGAGTCTGAGAAGAAAAGGGCAACATCAAAGCTCACAGAGGTCACAGCGCTGAAATGGCAGTGGATGGACAGGGTGCAGATGGCATTAGGGGTTTATGGTGACACTATCGTCCAGAGTGTCATAGCTGAAGTGGGGTAATTTCACAGCCAGAGGTCTGCAGGGAGAGATTTTAAAGGGTGAAAATAATAGAAGCGCATCCAGAGTTGGAGGAAAGCTGTGCTACAAACCGATGCTCCTGTGAAACTTAAGCACATCAGAGTCAGATTAAGGCTCCTGCTTCTGAAAGTGTTCCCGCTTTTGACGCATCTGTGTTTTCGCAACTTGATATATTCCAAGCAGCAGAGGTTTCCTTTACATTTTTTTTTTTTTTATTTTTTTTTTTTTGGGAAAGAGATGGTGTGAGCCCGAGGCATCTCTGCCAGAATTCTCTCCAAGACAACAAATCATACAAGGTCTGTCGGTAAATGATCCATGAGCGACGCTTGGTGCTTTCACTTTTGGCCCTCTGTTCTCTGCTGGTGACACCCTTGTGAGGAGACAGAGGCTAGAGCTCCACTTGTACTATAATCACAATAGTTTGACTCGGTGACATGTACATTAATTACTTGTTACCACAGGCATTAATATTCAGGCCATTAAACAGCTCATTTGCATGTTTATTGAGTGGGCGGCTGTGCATTCTCTCCATCTATAGTATGAATTTTCTTCCAGACTTGGATTTTAGTTCATTTAATCATTTCTTTTTCAACTGTTAGCTTCTGTTTTTCCACATTTTGGTCTTTTATTTTTGCCCTTTTTCTGTTTCTTCTGTCCTTACCCTCCTCTTCCTCCCTTCCACAAGCCCTCCCTTCAGTTCTTTGCATTTCTCTGTTTTAATCTGCCCCAGCCTCAGAGGTATCAGCTGCGAAAACAAGGTCACCTATTAGCATTCATAGCCAAAGACAAACTGAGCGGCCCTCCGTTCAATACCAGTCAGGTATGAGAGTCGCAGGCTGGAGCAAATCCCTGGAAAAGCCTGCCGCACTTGGGGTGAAATTAAAAACAAGACCCCCATAAATAAAACAGAGCTGGGTCTTTCACTCTGATGCGTTTAGGCGCACAGGGGGGTCTTAACGGGTGCTCAGGGACAGGTTTAGAGGGATGTTGGTTGGGGTTAGCATTGTCAAGAGGCAAGGCGTTTTGAATTTACTGTAAATCACTGGCTGGGTCAAAGAGGATAGGGTACAAGAGGAAAGAGTTAAGGGTGTGGATTTAGAGGGGAAAAGTGCTTTTGTAAGAACTGCAATCCCACCAGAAAAGGGTTTTTAAGTTCCACTGGAGGGTGACATTCTCTACTGAGGGAGGGGGGGGGGGGGTAGAGGGTGGCAACAAATCTCCGAGACTCTTGCAGCGAAGCCCAATTCTTCACACTTCTCCGTCGCTGATGTAGGCTCGACTCTTTCCACTCTTTAGACGAGGAAATCTTTTGTGAAAACTGCTTCGGCGGTGCAGGTTTGACGCCGCCGCTCCGAGACAAAAGGGTGCACCAGGGGAGGGGGGGGGGGGGACATGATACTGTAGTCAGGTAGTGTGAGGATTAGGCCTTTACCATTACACACCCCCCTGCAGGCACCAGCTACCATCTGTTTACCCGATTGATCCATTGAACCATTGATCACGATGGCCAGCACTGTGCATTTAGCTGATTAGCATGGGGGCACTTATCCTGTTAGGGAGGGAGGGGGTAGGAAGCCAGAAAGAAAAGGAGACACACAGAGAGAGGGGAAAGAGGATTTTTTTTGGGATATAATCTACCTTTTGATGTGTCTTTTGTCAGTTCTTAAAAGAAAAAAAAAAAAATCCCTTCTTAAACACATTAAGCGCAGTTAAACAAAAAGCTATTGTCTGCGCGTGTTGCATTGTGGGTGATTGTTGGGTTTGTTTTTCACAGTTTTTCTGTTTAGCATGTACTAGATAATTGTTGTGGAGTCTGAATTTCTTGTTATGTCATTCTGCGTGAAGCTTTCAATTTCAACTAACCGTTTTCCAACAATTGTGGCTGTAATTAGACTCAGATTCATCACAGATACTGCAGATGATAATTTTTTTTTTTTTTTTTTTACCCTCACAGGCCTTAAAGTACAAAGTAGAACATGCTAATTAGAAAGTCTGCTTCAGGATGAAAAAAGGATACAACTCCCACTCTTTCGGTCGGAGTTAGATGCAACAAGTACAAGAAGTTACTCCTCGAATGCACTTAAACTGACTGATTATTAAAATAAGATAAATAATTGGTAAGAGATGAAATTTTAACAGTGATGTCGAGCAGTATTTTGCTAAAAAAAAGAAAAAAAAGTCAACTCCAACGAAGCTTTTAACAGCTTCTTAATCATTTATAGTGTTTACAACCTCATTAATCACCCAAAGC
>JAPSES010000124.1:10319533-10349851 GCA_029822895.1 Maxillicosta whitleyi | reverse complement strand
GTTTGTCAAACATGAAAAACCGCCCCCCCCCCCCCAAAAAAAGCATCCGATCTGGCCCAAAAGATGAATGAGTGAAATAGAAAAATGACACTGAAGATATTAACAATCCAATATGTTAAAATAATTCAATCTAAAGTGGGTCAGACCAGTTAAATACTGTCATAATAAACTATAAATAATGGAAACCACACATTTTTTCACTTTGTTTTCATTTTCTAAAAAAAAAAAAAAAAAAAGTTAAATTACACAAATGTCAATGACTTACAAATATGAACCTGAAATGTTTTTATTTTATGTTTTAATTAAGTATAATTCTACCAATATTCTGCTTATTCTATTTTTTTTTTTAAATATTTTATATTCGTAGTTTATTCCATTCATGTTTCTCATATTTTTGTCCATATTTGACATTATTTCCATATTGTTCTGTTATTATTTCACTGTACCAGCCTATTTCAGATCATATTGGGCTATAAATTAAAAAAAAAATTAAAATTAAATAATAGTAATTGTATCTAATATTAATGAATATTTTGTGTATTTGCAGATCCACTGTAACCTCTGATCAAACTCACAGATGTTCATTCAATCGCCATGTATTGATATCTTTTCCGTGAAAAAAAAGTCAAATTTTATTGAGTTTTTTCTGTTTTTGATATAATAACTCTCCACTTTAACCCGGGATTTAACAAACATCTGCATAATCAGTACATTTAATATAAGGAAATGCCTAATTTTCACTGACAAAATGGAAAATATAGACGATAATATTAAAATAAACGGTGATAAATCATTTCAGAAAGAATAAAAAGAGAGAATTTCATTTGGGAGCTGCCACAGAAGTATCAGTGGGTCTGGATGGGTTCATATTTCATGGTATCCAAGTCATTTTAGAACCTTATTAATCATATATTATGTCATGTGTCATTTTATTCTTATTCTCATTATGTTAGTAGCTAAAAAACAAAATAAAAAGTCAGCTAAAACTAAAAGAATAAGAAAGACGGAATAAAAAAATAAAGTGATGATAATAACATCGGTCCTGGTTCTGGTTCTGGTTCTGGTAAGACTTGTTTTTACCACAAAAAGGAAACAAAGGAAGCTCCATATCTGTCAGTGAACGTCTCCGTCTCTATCCAGCGTTGTTGATCGCAGTGGGACGCTCGTCTACCCCAAAACAGGAAGTAACTTGACCACCCCGGTTACATTCGCCCTCTGACCCTTTCGCTGCCCCGCCCCCCCCCCCCACGCCTCTTCAGAGCAAATGGAAGGAAGGGAGTGTTCATATAGAAGAAGTGAATGTTGATGCTTTAGGAAGTGAATTTCACTCGCATCCTGCCCACCTGGACAGACTTCCTGTGTCTGATCAATGGCCAATCGTGTTTGGTCGTGTCAGGTCATGTATCCCACGGCTTCCTATGGCCACCAGCATGAGGGGGGGGGGGTGTAGCTGTGTGTGCGAGCATGGAGGGTTGGGAGAGAGGAACCCTCATTCATCGTCGGTGTTTCCCAGCCTCACAGCAGTGAACCTTTGACCCCAAAACATACCGACAGCTGGGCCGGTGACATTGGATCTGTGTTTGGGTTGTCTCTGCTTTGTCCGGCCTGCCACTGTGTGTGTGTGTGTGTGTGTGTGTGTGTGTGTGTGTGTGTGTGTAGCCATGCGGATCTGCGGGTGGGTGTCACAGCAAAAGTTGTGCGCGTGACAACACTGAAACATCTCCTCCTTTAACCAACCTTCATTCGTCTTCTCCGTGTCTTTGCTTTCCCAGATTTTCCACGCCAACACGGATCCCGCCGAGGTGGTCCTGAACCGGGTCCCCCAGCCCGTTTTGGCTCGGTTCGTACGGATTCGACCGCAGACGTGGAAGAATGGCATCGCTCTTCGCTTCGAGCTCTACGGATGCCAGATTACAGGTGTGTGTGTGTCATAAGGTCACATTTTTCTGACCTTCCACCGCTGGTCGGGGCTCGCACTCGCACTCAGACTCTGGAAACAACAACAGTTAGTTGTTCAAGGGCAGTTATTTGACATGAAACCAGCTTTTTTTTTTTCCTCCGAAGTTGTCAAAACACATTAGGATCCCTCTATCAGGATTATCATACAACGCGTAATAGAAAACATATGTTTACACCCACATACGCATCAAGTAACAGTGCTTCACACGGGAATATATTAGATATTTGGATGACATTTCACTTAAAAAAAAAACAAAAACTATTGGCTGTAATGTGTCTTTATAAGTATTGAACCTCTATTTAGATTTTAAAGCATCCTTGAGGGCGTGACCTAATTCACCACCATGCCGAGAACCTACTTTGAACAAAATAAATACATATTAAAAACACGATTAAACACAACAAAGGCAACGCAATTAAAAGCAATCGTGCTCAAGGGCAATGTTAAGTTTTAACGTTACGAGGACGCGTAACAAAAAAAGGCATTTTCCGTAAATCGACTGTTTGTTCATGGGAGCGTTAGCCGATCGCTTGTCACATTATAACTGCGGAACCGGTTTAATAAGGAAGTGATATATAATGATGCCATTAAAGGCTTCATGAATAAATAGAAGCCAGTGCCTGTCACGTCTCGCTGTTAGAGATGCCCACCCAAGCTTGTCATACAAGACGTGATGATGAGTAGAATAACTGTCACCGCCGATGAATCTGTAGTGCGGAGTGATGAAGTGGAAATGGAGGTTTGTGAGTGGAGGTAGAGGTAGTTTAATAAAAAAAAACAAAACAAAAAAAAAACAGACAAGACGACCTCTGTTAGACACTTGACAGCTGCGTCTTTTTTTTTTTTTTTTTATTAAATTATTATTACTCCATTAAAATGTACTTCTGCCGCCTAGGTCACATGTTATCAAAATTGCATATTACTTTTCATATATTGATCCTCTAAAGTGGGTCACGCTGGTATTATTTGATTTGGTGATTTAATAAATGATTGAATTATTGAATATATCACGACCCGACAGAAAAGCGACTAAATGTGGGTATTTATTAATCTTTCTAATAACAAGAGAAGCATATTGTTTGCTCGTTTTGTGTTTGCGTTTCTGTTATATTTGGCGGCTAATATATAAGAAATGACATGCGGCCATATATGCATGTCATGATTTTTTTGTAGTGTGATTACTTTGTGCTGCTATAAAACTCAAAATAAAGATATTGTTTGGAAAAAAAAAACAAAAAAAAGCCACTTGAACAGATGCACACACTCCTGAGTACATGCATGTGTGTATTCCTGTTTTCTCCCACACTCCCCCCTCCCCCGTCTGTTGAACATAGCGAGCCTCGGGCTAATTAGAGGAAACTTTCTACTCTCCTCTTCCTTCCAGAGGCACCACCAGTGTCATTTCCCTTCCCGCGTTTCAGCGACTGTCTCCAAAAGCTCGCTCTCTTGTCTCCCCCCGCCCCCCATCGCTGCCTCTTTCCCCCCCCTCTCGTGGTTTTAGATACTTTTTTGATGTGTCCTCTTTGCTCGGCGAACTCCACTATATCGAGAAATGAATACCGATCAATCATTCATGGCTCCCCGTTCGCTCTTACATCAGAAGCTGTGATTCGCCCCAGACTCAACAGCTGCTATTGAAACAACTATTAGCTCGTACAGTACAGGTAGATTTACACGCACGGGCACTTTCTATATATAGTAAATGACCTCAAAAGGAAGCACACCCTTTGAAATCCACCCACCAGCACATACACGTGTACACATGCATTTCCTGTGCTTTTTTTATTCATTATTTACATCTCCTGCTTTTGCGGTGACATAACAGCATGAAACTTTGATCTGTGTTCTCTTAAACCGTCAGCACAACTAACATCTCCCCATCTCCCTTGCTCCTGCCCTTTCCGCTTTCCTCTGTGTCTCCATCTTCTCTTTCTCAAGCTGTCTCTACCTCTCGCCACCCGCGACGTTCACCCACCACCCACAACCTGTCGCTCCTCCTCCTCCTCCCTCTATCCTTTTCCTTTCTCTCCATGGGAGTCTCATCTCTACATCTGTCTCTCCTTCTCACTGCTCCCCCAAGGCTTCATCTTCCACTCATTTTCTTGCATCCCCCCCCCCCCATCTCTGTGCTTCTCAGCCACTAGCTCTTCCTCTAATACCCTTCTCATCCTTATTTCTTCCTCCTCTGCTAGCTATTCCACCAACCATATCTGAACGAGTTCCATTTCCAAGCGCTTTTACTCAGAGTTGGAACTTTCCCTCAGTTTGTGGATGTGCATAAAAAGGGTGAAGCATAATGAACAGAAAAGGCAATTGAGCAGAGTATTGGAGATACAATTCAGTGAACAACATGTTGAAAAGACACTTAAATATTTGAGGGAGAGGCTTGAATGCCAAGCAGGGAAGTGTGCCCATTCAGCAGCAGACTTAACATATGCTTTCATCTCACTAATGGCGCTCTAATTGCAGGTTGAACATGAAGCAGTCTGCTCCGCGCATCTCTTTTCTTCCCTCTCACCTCACCCCCAGACTAAACTCTTAATGCTTAGTGGCCAGTAGTACAATCCTGCGGCGAAGCTTAACAGCTCCCAGGTGGGAATATGTGTAACAGCGTGAGTGTATGTGAGGTCACCGCTGAAACGTCTCCATCATCCCTCCTGATGTGAAGGTTAAAGTAATCTCTGCCCTCTCTACTTTCCACTCCAGATGCTCCGTGTTCAGACCTGCAGGGCCTGCTGTCCGGCCTGCTTCCCGATGCCCAGATCTCAGCCTCCTCCAGCAGGGACGTGGTGTGGAATCCAGGGAGCGCCCGTCTGGTGGCCAGCCGCTCCGGCTGGTTTCCTGCGTCTGTACAGCCCCTGGCTGGAGAGGAGTGGCTTCAGGTACATTACATTCACGTCACTGTTTTTTATTCTATTACATTTATTGTATAATGTTAGATATTGGCTTGGTGCTGTAAATTAGAGCGGCTGCGAGCCTGGAGACTGGGGACCGCTGTTATGAGTCAAGAGTTGTGAGATTATTAGTCGGGTATGAAATAAGAAAATAACATTTCAGTTACAGTGTTATGTTTTTGTTTTTGTTTTTTTTTCAATATTCCATTTTCTTCATCATTTGAAAAGTGCATATGACATTTATTCAACCACTACAGAAAGCCACATGCCTATATTTGAAACAGTCTCGTATCAGACACAGACTTTTATATCTAATGGCCGCTGTTTGATCAGTAAAACCGAGCATGGCTTCGGTCCACTACAGTTAATGTCATCGACGCTAAGGGCGTAATATGTAACGCATGAAGAAATGTACGTGTATTCTTTTATTTCAAATGATTGAATAGATGGTAAAATTTGCACTTTCCCTGACTTTGTGTGTTGTTTTTATAGAAACATCTTTTTATTTATACACTGGTGCTCCTGAGCAACAGTGTACAATAGCCTCTGTATCTTAGAAATGGAGTTTGCTAATAACCAGCTACCAACACATGAGCTTGCTAACATGCATAAATTATAGCATGCTGCACAGTATAAACACAACACTTACTGTAACCATTTCAAATTAAAGGGCCTCTGGCGTTTCAGTAGACAGAAACCCTTCATTGCTTCCCAAGGGTTTGTATTTATTGCTTGATATTATGAATCTCGTGATGCTTGAACTACAGTTGACACTCATAGACCTACAACTAAATGGAAAAATAACACATTAGAAATGTACTTTGTGGTTTAATGGCATACACATTATACGTCAGTTGCCCTTTTCTCCAGCTTGTATTTGGAAACCTTTATGTGTTTATCTAATTTTTTTTTTTTTTTTTTAACTGGAGGAAATATTGTAGTTTCTCCCCAGGCCTTAATAATCAAAATACAACAAATGAGCTACCTCACAAAAAGCAAATGGTAATTTTGGACATTTTCACCAGTGTGTTGTTTTGTATAAAATAATGACTGTGCATAATCTCTGCAGGTGGATCTCGGTGTGCCCAAGACTGTGCGAGGAGTGATCACGCAGGGAGCGAGGGGGACGGATGCAGAAAGTGGAACTACAGCCGACAACCGGGCATTTGTTAGAAAGTACAAAGTGGCGTACAGCCTGACTGGAAAAGACTGGGGTTTCATTATTGACAGCAAGACTAGTTTGCCCAAGGTAGGAGAGGGAGCCGGGTTTGAACTGTCATTCAGCCAAGACAGTTAAGCTTACTAATCCACTTCATACAGACAAAGCTCAGACATGATATTGCAATTTGTATTTTGTGCAGATTTTCGAGGGAAACATGCACTACGACACCCCCGAGCTGCGTCATTTTGATGAGATTGTGGCCCAGTATGTCAGGCTGTATCCAGAGAGGTGGTCTCCAGCAGGGATCGGCATGAGAGTGGAGATACTTGGCTGTGACCTTCCAGGTAGGACACTTATAGGACGGGAAATTATTTCATATATGATAATTTGCTGCCGGTACTATTCCGTTCTGAATTATTTTCCCACACTGTAATGAACTGAAGTGATCTAACCAAAAGTGAATAGACCTTGAGGAAGGTGGTGTACCAGAAAAGTAAGGATCCCATTAGATATGCATGAGATTCGTTAGTGTCTGCCAGGGGTGAAAAGAGTGTTACTGTTAGCAGGGAGCAGTGAAGCGATGGCACAGTGAAAGCCTGACCTCAAAGTGTTGTGATTTTGATTTGTTTCTTAGATTGTTTCACCTGGAAAATAAGAGCTAGAGTTTGCAACAAATGCTCCAGTCAGCAGGGAGTGGACAGGGTTTGTTTTCAAGGAATGTGTCCCTGGAGAGAACCAACCAAGGAGCATTAGTTTGTACACTTTCCAGTGTGGTCTGTTATCCAGATGTGAGGTAGATCCACGCGCATTCACCGGCACTCACTCACACATGTGCACTCTAACTGCTTACCACTCCCTCTGTGCCTGAACAGGATGACTGGGCTGGACTGAAACACACACATGTAGACACCACACGCATACCAAACAAACCACAAATAGAACTGCACATACATGTAAACTCTCTAGACACCCATAACCAATATTGTGATTGCACTACTATAAATGCGAGCCGGGCTTGTCCTTCATTTAAGTGATTTATGTGTGTTTCAGTGTGCGCTGATGAAGTGGCCTTGTTCCTGCTCTGTAGTTAAAGAGGGATGAAATATTAAGAATAGCACATCATTATTATCGCTTTCACCACTTCTAAGGACACACTTCCACGCACATAGACACATGTACTTATGTACCACATGGATCACAATAGAACGAGGGACTGACGTGTGTATGCTCATCTTATACCACTTCAGTTCTGCTAAATGTCACAGATAAATACAGTTGTAAGGGAAGGCAAAACCATACATCTGAGTATTAAACTGTAAGTAAGACAAATATCCTTAAGCTAACTAATCTTTAGGATTCACAGGGAAATCATTGTCACAAAGCCCAAAATAGGCCTGTTTTTCTGGGCTTATGCAAAGTTGACTTTTTAGGGAAAGTGATACTGTGAACATACAATTTGAGGACTGTATGAAATATGACACAACTGAAAATACACTAGCGCACTTATGTACAGCAGAAAAATGCACACAACATACACACAAAACCATAATTATATAATAGTAAAACATTAATTTCTGATACATTTCGCTTGTAATACTCTAAATACTTATGGTTCGTTGCAATTCAGTTCTAAAAATTCACATTTCTAGCGTGATTTAGTCAGTTCACAGATAATGAAAATAGTGTTCTTAACAGCTGGAATCTAGTTTTTGTCCTTTTTTTTTTACTGTGGAAACCCCTGTGGCACGCAGGAAATGATGTGCTTTGGATTACATTTTTGATTGACAAGTGGTGATCTCTTAAAAATGGATAATGGTTTGCAGGGGTGCAGCAATAATGAATGCTAACCGCAATGAAGGAACAAAATGCAGAAACGCATTGAAACCACTTTCAGAGGGGTGATTTCTTATTTTTCTTTCTTTACCGGTGGGTTTTGAGGGGAAACGTGGCCCGAAAACCTCTGCAGAGGGTCACATATTGTTCACAGACCACCAGATCTCAGCAGGAATAGTGGACGACTGCTGACAGCCTGTAAATCATTCACTTCCCCTTCCACTCTTTCGGTATTTTCTCTTCTGTCTTTTTGTTTTTTTTTTGGAATCTTTTCTTATTTGCACCCCAGCTTTATGACACAGGCTGATGAAATGCCAGGTTTTTTTTTTCTTTACCTCAAATCCTGCCTAATGTAGTTTGAACATAGCAGCAGCTACCAAAGTCAAGCACAATAAGCCCTGTGCTCGCTCCTACACATGGTTGCAGTTGTTGCTTTTCCCAGCCCGAGGCGGGGTGCGTGGGTCCGTAAATGTTTTTGTTCTTTTTTTTTTTTTCGTTGCTATGCCTCCTCTCCTTTCCTCTGCTCCCCTCCTTTTCTGTTACTCATCACTCGCACCTCTTTTCCATGCTCGCTGCTGTTGGTCTCGTTTCCTTCTGTTTCCCCCTGTTCATGCACAGCTGTCTTACATACACACACACATATACAGCTTCTACACTGTCAGATTTTATGGCGCTTCAGAATTAATATTTATGAGCACAGGGAGGAAATTTTAGTCATTTCAAAAGAGAAAGGAATCTCATCTCTGCTTTTTAAAAAAGGTAGAATAAATTTAGTTTCAGAGGCGGCGTGGTGAAAATGCATATACATAATTTTAACATAAACCTCAACATTCTCCGTCTTTCTCTTTTAAAATCACTCACTATTTGCTTCTATTTTTGTCACCATCCTATCCTTTGGATACAGTCTGTGTGTGTATTTTTTATTTATTTTTTTTTTTAGATGAACCCTGATCCTAACACTTAACCTCCCTCGACTGAATATCAAACAATGGCTACTTGTCTTTCTCATCATGTTCCGTTGGGTTGCGTGTGTACGTGCTACCGTGTGTGTCTGTGTCCGTGTGTGTGTGCTTACGACTGCCAAGCAGGAGATTTACAGAGAGGCTTTCTACATAATTGAAGATTTTTTTTCTCTTCTCTGACATATTGCTGAGTCAGATTCTTTGGGAGTGAGCAATGTCTTTTATGCAGAGTGGGTTGGCGCTTGCCATCCTTGTGTGTGTGTGTGTGTGTGTGTGTGTGGTGCATGGTACAAAATGTGTCTGTGTGTGTAGCAAAAAATATCAATTTATCTGTGTACTTGTAGGTGTGTATTTGTGTGTGTGTATCCATTATCTATGCCAGCAGTTCCTCTGGGACCCGTTCTAAGTGTTGGTGTCTCATCCTGTGCATGATGATGACTTGCATCATCACCTGCAGCAGTAAGACACATTATGTAAGACAACACCCTGCTGCAGAGGGACTTTTCCTGCATTACAAGGCCCTCAAACACTGCGCATGTACAGCAGGCCCGCCCGCCCGCCCGCCCGCGCGCGAGGGGCTTCCTGCACTGCTCTGTGTCAAATTCGGCATGCACGTCAAGGACATTGCTCGGGGCAAGGTAGGCAGGTCACATACGTTGGCGCACATTTTGCTTCTGTCTCACATAAACATCCACACCCACACAAATGCACATCGCTCCCACTCCCATTGCCCCCGACACTCCTGTCACACCCTGGAAAGGTCAGCACATTTACACTGTGACAAGGCCTGACCTTTAAAAGCATAGAGTGCACAGCAGCCGGGTAGAATCTTAATGGAGTAGACTGTGTGTTTTGTTTTTTATGTGTATTTAGCCGTGCCTACACGTGGGAACATTTACCATAGTAATGTGTAGTTTCACGCCTGATCCTAAGACTTTAACTAGTCTCAAAGGTTAGACTAGAATAAAGATGCAGAAACAAAAGAGCGTCTTACCGAAAACGTGCGGGAGAGAAAGGAAGGTTTCTGGGAGTCGGGATACGTTTGCGTTCCTCGCTTTACCTTCTCTTTGGACCGACAGCGATAAAAGTCTCATTAGGTAGTTAATGACTGGCATAAAGGACATGACATTAACACTGGGTTAATGTCAGAAGCCGTCACCAGCTGTGGATGTTCCTTTCATGTGTGCCATTTCTCCAGCTGCGGCGCCGTTGTGCTCATTTCCACAGGAAGTTCCTTTAAGCGGATCGATTGTGTATCACGCCGCGTTTGTCACCCTTAGTACCTTTCATGGTCTGTAAATGGTAATAGTTGTCATGCAGATATAGAGGGAAATTAGCAGTAGGAGGTGTTTCCGTCGCTGTGATCAGGTACTGAACAGTGGTAGGGAAAGTATTGAGATCTTTTACTCAAGTACTCACACGTCACTGTGGAAACGCTCAACGTTTCAGCTGAAAACAGGCGTGTTTACAGCTTTGTAAACACGCATTTTCCATCAAATCAGAGGGGGCTTTTTAAGAGTCTCTTCAAGAAGGAGAGTTCAGTTTATTACCAACATTGAAAATCAACACGTTTGGTTTTTTCGCTGGTCACAAAGGGGATAAAAACTATAATCTGCTGCTAAAGCTGTTTGTCAGAAATTACACATCTGTCTCTGAGACACGGTGGAACCCGAAGCGTAGAACCGAACAAAAATGGAAATGCCCTGGTCCTACCTCAGATTTGTAATAATAAGTTCAGTTCTTCTGTGAATGTACTCGGTTACATTCCACCAACGGCACGGAGCAGTTTGAAGTGTTGCGTCAAATACATGCCAGCGTTTCCGTTGCGTGCTTGCGATGGTTTAGTTGAACTGTGTTTCGTATTAGATCATCAAGCATCCGAGCCTCAGAGTTGTTTAGTTAGACTTAATGAGACAAAGCGGGGTAAACTCACAATATGAAATAAAATATGAGCGACTCTGCTGCAGATTACAGTCATCCGTAATGACGTTTAAACAAGAAAAATGTGGGGGGGGGGGGGGGACAAATCTGCAATAACTTAGCGGTATGAATTTAGTTTAGTGTAATTGTTGGCTTTGTGAGTTGGTTGTGCGTACTGCGTTCCTATTTCCATAGTTTATTCTAATGATAAATTTGGATCTTTTGGTTGAGATGTGACTCAAACTTGCCCATCTGCTCCTAATAACACACTGCTTTCTCCCACTTCACATTCCAGCTGCAGCCTGCTCAACATGTGTCTGTTTATGTGTGTGTGTGTGTGTGTGTGTGTGTGCATGTGATGTGTTTTTAATGAGAGGAGAGAAGTTGTTGGTTTTTTTTCGCTTGTTGTTTGTCTTCCTTCTGTGAAATATGTGTGCTTTAAAAGATGTAAAGAGCAGAAATGGCTTCGTATTTTCCACTTTTGTGCTCGTTCTCCCCTTTTTTTTCCATTTGCGGATGAGTTATGGAGTGAGGCAGACACTCTGTAATGCATTCAAAGAGTTCATATTTGCACAAAATCAGAGTGGGAGATGGGCTTTTTTTTTTTTTAGTGTGTGTGGGTCTCTGTATCCTCCCTGACAGTCAGTGAGTGGTCCCAGAGTGTGATCATCCTGTCCAAGGTCGAGGGGAGTTTGTTAGACACATCCATCCATCAGCTTTAGCGCCAGCCATTCTGTATGTGTGTGTGTGTGTATGTGTGTGTGTGTGTGTGTGTGTGTGTTTGGCTTGCAAACATGCCTGTGAATCTGTGACTGAATATTTGCTTGTGTGTGAGACAGACACTGACGCCTGAGCACCCAGACACAACATGACGGGGCCCCCCTTGGGTGCTCTGGGGCTATCTGTGCCTGGCTCCGCCTTTTCCCTCACGCTCTGGGTGGGAAAACCCAAAAGAAGACCGTAAAGAAAGCTTCAAGACGTGGATTCTGAGCGTTTCACTCCATCAATTGTACACACGTTTAACCCATGATTAGATTTTTTCAGTATTTCATGTGATATTATTATACGGTATTTATTTAGTTTTTTTGCCTAAAGTGTTTTTACTGAGCTGCTAAACAGATTTTCATTGTTCTTATAACAGTGAAAATAAAGATCTGCTCTGTTCTCACCATTGTTCGTCTGACAGAGCCCCTACAGAGCCACAGAGAAATCTGATAATCTAACCATGATGTCATGGCAATGTCGAAAATATTGACAATATGCCTTTTTTTGCTACGTATTTCTATTTCCCTACCTCTTCATCATCATGCGTGATGCATAAAACGAGGCTGTTATTGATGTATGATTCATGCGTGTGTGCAGTGTGATTCACCACTAATTCACTTTAATAAATATACTGGTGTGTTCATATTCTTATTAGTAGTGACAGCCTAAATACAGGCTGAATTAGTTAATGTGTTTTTTTTTTTTGTTTTGTTTTAAATAAATGTACTTGTCATTTCTGACCAAAAAAACCCAAAATGAAACGAGATTGATTTAATGAGCCGGTATTCAGAATCCATAAAGAAAAAGCCGTTTCTGTTCCTGATTACCCTTCTCACCTTTTAAGAGCCTGTTCACAAAGACTACAGCTGTAATTACGGAAATAAATAGTGTCTCTCTTGGCACGTTTTCACACCTCTGCGTTGCTGACGATGCACAGCAGGCAACAGCTGCTACTTTTCCAGCATTTTTTAAAGATTTTTTTGTTTTTTACCCTTATAACTCACATGCTTGTTCAACTGTAGTTCAGCACTTGAATGCCTTTGACTGTTTCTGAACATAAACATTAGCACCAGTGATGACACTAATGTGCTACTGTAATCAGATTACTTTTTTCAGTAACAAGTAGTCCAACGCAACTACTGTTTTAAACCAGTTGTCAGATTTAAGTTACTTATCATTTCGGTGGGACTTAGGTGTTTTTTTTTGTTGTTGTTGTTGTTTTTTTGGGTTATGCGACAAGTTTCCTATTAGTTTACGTCATCTTCGTCACAAGTCAGATACAAACAATTATGGAGGGAGACCCAGAATGATGGCACAAAACATTAACACTCATAAAACTCCAAAAAAATATAAGTCTGGTGTAGATAATTATAATAACAAATTTTTGACCTGATGTTAACCTTCCCTTGAAATTAGATGAGAACACGTTGAAGTTTGTTTATATCGCAGTGACGATGCTCAAATATAGTGTGCAGCTCTAGCACCAAGTTCATGGAAGTGTCACGACTGCACCTGTAATATGAGTAGTAAAGTTCCAGGAGATTTGGAGAAAATTTCTATAACAGGGTTTCCGCTGAGTCATAAAAAAAATTTAATAATATGAATTTTACGCTGTAAAAAGTCATAAAATCATTCAGATTTTCCATTTAAAGCCATAACTTATGACTAGGACTAGGATAAACAGGAAGGTTTTAACATTTTAATGTTCAGCTGAGTGAAATGGACAGAGAAATGACTTTTTATCCCACTGTAGTATCATTTTAATATTTTTAAGGACATCCTTTTTAGCTCCTTTTAGCTTCTTATTCTACTATTTATGAGTGACTGTGATGTGTATGTGTCTGTGTGTCTTGTATGCCACTACCAAAGGAAAAATTCTATTTCATTCAAGTGTAATGGACAATAAAGAAGTCTATCTATCTATAAAAAAAAAAAGTCTTAAATTTAATAATACGAATTTTAGGCCGTAAAAAGTCATAAAATCATTCCGATTTTCCATTTAAAGTCATAAATTACATTCAGCCACGTCTTAAATTGATATGATCTTCATATCGTTTCATTGGTTTGTCCCAGTGACTGAGTCATTCTATATTAATATACGTCACTGGTTTCGCCTGTAGTTCTGTCTGAGGAAATCTGGGTGGTAACATGTAATATTTCACAACTACAAGGTCTTAATTTTGACTGATTTAACCCTGCAGACGCCCTGTATAAACATTAAATATCCACTGGTATTCATCCTTGTGCGAACTAAACCACGACGGCAGAAGCAGAATAGAAAGTTACCGACGGTGTATGAAGACGTACTGTACCTCGTTGGCTCATTGTTTTCTTTGTCTTTGTAACTTATCATTTCCTTTCTCACATATGTTTTTCCTGTCCGGGCCTAATTTGTCTTGCCGGCAGAGAAACCCCTCATAAATAACATCTGAACAAACGCTGATAAAGTCTTGAACAAATGCTGATTTATGTGTGCGTTTTACAGTAGTGATGTCTGCGGATTGTTGTATTGTTTCGTACATGCTACATCTGACCTGCCTCGTGTTGTTTTCCTCTGCAGAACTCAGCACGCCCGCAGACACCGTCACGCCGACTCTGCCTCCTGCCACCGAAACGACCACGCCCCCCGTCACGACTACAGGTGAGCCCGCGGTGACTTTGATTTTACATAAAAGCGAAGAAAAACTGGATTAGCTGTGTCATTAGGACGCTGTAATAACAAGCGTGGAATCCTTTGAAAGGCCTGGATGACGTTATTTAAAGCAGCTTTTATTGGGGTTTTTTTGTGTCTGAACTCATTTCCGTCCACAGTAGCAGTGTCTCCTCCATCAGACGGCGTGTGTGACTTTGACCATGGCCTGTGTGGGTGGACCCATGACCCCAGCGCCCCTCTCCTCTGGTCCCTGCACAGCCACGGTGAGTCCACTCATCAGTCATGTGAAGATTTAGCATGACTCAGTGTAGCCGTCTGGTCAGCGGTACGACTCCGAGCTGCTTCAGGGAGACTGAGAGTTGGGTTTTTTTTTTCCCCTCAGTGTAGAAACCTCTTAACAGTAACCTGAAGAATGCAGTCGTGTAAACACTTATCTGTAGAAGTGTTATTCACAGCATCTAAACTAATTCTACACAGGTTTTTAGCTCAATACTTCTTATTCTTGCACTTTTTTCCATGTCTTTTTAGCCTATTTATTCTTTTTTTCTTCTCTTCTCTCCATCCCTCCTTCTTCTTTCTTTTATGTTATTGTATTTGTAGAATGTAAGCCCCTTTTTATGTATTTATTAGATGTTTTTTATTGCGGGTCGTTCGTCCTGGACAACAGACAGATATTAGCTTCTCTGCTAAATCTGATGAATACATCTTGTTCTTTGCAGCTAATGCCAATACACACTGTCCTGTAAGTAACTAAATAAATACAAATACAAAATAGAAACATGGAAAAAGTAAAAAAGAAACCCTTTCTATAATCATTTTATATATACAATTTATTCATATCTGTTTCCTGGCTTGTCCGATTGTGTCAAAATAAAAGCTCTCCTTAATTTCCTTCAGGATCAATAAAGTATCTCTACTACTATATATATATATATATATATATATATATATAATCTGTCTTGCAACAATAACAGTGTAAAATTAAGTAATAAATGCTCAATTGTATCCTTAAATGAACTTCATGACAGTATATTGAGCAAAAAAACCAAAGCAAAGCTTGTAAATGAATGGCACAATAAAAAAAATTAATACTTGTAACAGTTTCATATTGGTCTCAGGGTTATGAGTGTCGCACTTTCAACATGAAAGTGTCTCCAGCAGAGCTCTTTATGTATGCAGTTGCAAAGAAAACTCCTTTCATTTGGGGCGTAGAAAATTGCACAAGCACAAATGCATTAAGTTTATTTTATCAACTTCACTGGGTCCAGACAAGACACTGTTTTCTATAATTAAATGGAGTCATTCTCCTTGTGCATCTTCATTGAGTCCTTTTTTCAATTTGATTAAAATAATTCCTTAAATTGAAACCGGTCTAATTTAGCAACAACAACACTGTCTGCCAGATGCACTGCTCTTTCCAAGCGAATGAGAATGAAAATGAAAATGACTCCGGGGGATTCAAAAGGAAGGAGATGCGGCGCCACTGTGTCAGGCACATACAGGCCTCGCGTGTGACATGTATGATACACCAGCTCTGTGCGCGCTCGTCTCTGTGTCAAATTGTCTGACATCTCGGTGGAGCGAGTGCTGGTGAAGAAAGGGTTAAGGCACAGTAGCTCCAATTAAGTTGAGCGCTGGAGATCCCAGTTATTCCCAGCTGGCCTTTACTGCCCCTCCATTACCTCCGGCACATCCCAGATGATGCTGTGTGGCTCCCATCTACTTAGACACTCCTTGAAGAAATAATTATTCGCTTTCCCTTTTTATATATATATAAATGTGGATCAAAAGTGCAGCTTTTGGCGTGTTATTTAAAGCTACAGAAGACGTCTCCTGCTGGGTGCCACTTTTTTTAATATTTTTTTTATAGGCAGACTAAGGGATTGTTATCCCAGCCTTGTTTTAAAATTCATTGGTTTTGAGCAAGACTCTATGAAAAATTCAGAATTTCTCCAGCTGGAGAGAATTAAACAGGAGATTCAGCACACCCTCCCTTTTTTGTCAAATTTGTGATGTCACCTGGGTCATGTTCAGCATGGCAACAGATCTCGCAGCAAAGGAGGAAACGTTCTTGAAGCATGACCTATTTAGGTCATAAGCGTCTTTGACAGGGGGGCTTCAAAGCAGCTTCTTTCATTACAGCTGCATGGAAAAGGATTGCTTACATTAGTCAGGTTGTGGCTTTTATGTATGAAGCATCGTCTTGACACGTCACACCAGCCTTTGATTTTACTGCATGTGTCAAAGGTCAGAGATCTCAGCCAACACAGGATCATTATATTACCACTATCTCATCACTGTTAAATCCCTTTTTTCACATGACCAGAAGCTAAAATCCCATCACCTCTTGACCTCAGCCATGAAAGCAGTCACAAGGCGGTCTGAATTAGCCACCATACAATGTTGTACTATTTGGCTTAATATACCCCCGCTAGTAAAAACTTGCTAACTAGGCTTCATAGATTGAATCCTTGTTTGCTTCTCGCTGCAGGAGACCACTGTGAAATGGATTAATAATGCTCTGTTGTGCTGCGTACGGCAAGGCAGTCTCGATTATGAGCTGTCTGGCAAACAAGACACACGACAATGGGGGGTTCGCTGCAAGACGCCACACTTCAACACCAGGCAGAAAGGATGCAAGTGGTGTTGGTGCACACGCATTAAAATGAGTGATACAACGCCTCGCAGAGTCACAAATACGTTACACTTGCATATACGCGCACCTACACACACCAAATGGTGTCGTTTGCAGCCAGGGAGAGTGCACGGTGCACGCTCTGTGCAGGCCGGCGAAGGGCCAAGGGACATACTGTCACACACACTGTCTGAAGTGTCACACACAGGCGAGTCTGGGCGTATGGCGGGCAGAGGGGAGCTGTCAAGTCAGAGGAAGATTTGTCCCTCCAGATACTGTTTGTCTGATCACAGGAGAGATCGCACACACACAAACACACACTGCAAAAGGTTATCTGCCCAGCCAGTCAATAGCCTGAGTGGGGCCATGCTGAAAACATGCTATTATAAGACAAAAGACAGACGTGCGCTGCTGTAAACCATGTGCTGTCACTTGGAAATAAAAGATAAACAGACAGAAACTAGCAAAAGTACATGCACGTATAGGTATGTGCGAAACATTCATCTCCCCTTCTCGTCCGCCCATGTTTTGATTATAGGATGTATCAGGGCACCATCTTTTAATGTGTTATTTTACTGTCAATTTAGGTTGAAACCAGTGTGGATTGTGCATGGAAGCGAGGCATTTAGATTGATTTGTTAAAGGTGTGATTCCCAAGAAGCACGGCACATGTAGGAACGCATCTCCGATTTTTATTAAAGACCTTAGACGCTATGTCACACGAGTGACAAGGAGCCAATTCCACAGGTGTAAATGAGTCTTTTAGATTACAGTTGTTATTGTTACTGTTTAAGCCACGATCACTAGAAGACATTCCCTGGTGTTATATAAATTAGCCCAACCCCTCCTCTGATCAGCCTTTAGTAAAATAAATAAAATTACTAGTAAAAATATTTTTTGACGATTCATCATACATTTTATTAGAATTAAAACGGCACACACTTTTCCTAATAAAAATCAAGTTCAGATAAAATGTAGGATATAATATCTGAGAGGGCATAGCTTGATTGACCTGATCATGTGACCAGCTTCAACCACAGTCAGAAAACTGGACCGAACACAGAATGGAAAGATTTCTTCTCTGATTTGACCCCGCTAAGAAACTGAGAAACAGACACCAAACAGGTACATTATATAGACTAAATGTATGTATTTGCAACATGGTATAGCAAACTATTAAACGATCAACAAAAAATTAATTTTAGCACAAAAAAAAAAGTCTCTTTGCCGGAAACTTGTGATGTTAAAATGGGGTCATGAGCCAAAAAAGGATAGAATCCACTGTTTTTATATCAAAAATATTGCTACCTTTCGCTACCTAAATGTCGCCTGAACCAGCCACAACTTTGGAATCGTGCATGTATGCAAAAAATAAAATCACTAATAAATAATCACAAATCTGTAATAATGCTGTAGAAAGTTAAAGCAATTGTGTTAAAATGTGAAAAAATCGTCTGAAAAATAAACACTCAGACTACTTTTTCTCACCTAATAAAGCAAAAACAGCACACATGCTTAGTCTCACACACACACACACACACACACACACACACACACAGTTGTTCATGATAAAGCAGGTGATTTAATCTGCAGATTGTTGATACTGGCCATTTTCCCACAGAGCCCACTTAAGAAATTCTTCACCAGACGCCTCATTGAGCCGCTCTCACACATATATGGGCACACATGCAGTCACTTTTTCCCTCACACACACACACACACACACACACACACACACATGCATACAGTAGGCTCACCAATCTTACTCTCTCACAATGGAATTCATGTCAGCATCCAATTTGCAAACTAAACATCCTCTGGTGTAAACAAATGAAGCGGCATACGTTTTGTTGGACTTTTCCGTTGTTTAAGTCATTTACCTGGAAGGGAATGAAGAGAAATAGGCCCCGAGGGTCTTGGCTGGAGTTCTGGTTAGACTCCATAAACGAATGACGCTCTCACTGGACCTATTCTTCTGACTGTTTATATTTGTCATATCCCTATTGTTTAGTGCGACTATTGTATGCTAGTGATCCCATTCCTGTTAGCAACTGGTGATTAGATACTTCTTGTTTAAAAGTCATGTTTAGCATGTACAACACCTACTGTACATGTGTACGCGAGTGAAACCGTGATGATAAATGACGCCGTAATCCGTAGTATAGTATCTGTGCAGCTGCGGATAATTGACGCGTTCATTCTTATTTCTGAAATGATACCAATTACACGAGTTTATTTAACTATAGAAAGCAGCAAATTCAAGGTTAAAGTAAATCTCTGCTCATACTGACAAATCTCGGTGGCATATTGTTCCTATTAAGCAAAAATCTCCACTCTCAGCTTTCTGGAATTTGCAAAACAGCATCTTTTTAAATAAGTCCAAAGTTCAGAGGATTTTCTCATAAATAAAGCTGAAACATGGACACAGATAGATGCAAACTGTGCAAGGGAAGAAAATATAGCTTGTCCCATATGTAAATTTAATATAAGCCCTGTACATATATGGATAAATCATATGTATGAAAAATGGCTGCACAGCACAATGTTTCAGCCATGTCATCACAAAGCATAATGTCTGTAGTAAAGTATAAGTATAATGTCCAATCCAGGACGTACAAAGCCAATTAAGACATTCAATCAAACATGTCATTCTATGTTTTTTTTCCCCTTTTTTATACAGAAGAACAGAAAGTCTGTGTAATAGAACATGACTTTGTCTCATTTAAGGGTTCCTGAATACTCTTTTCGTTGCTAATAAGTGACACCCGGTTTATTCTTGATTAATTGATGGTCCAGATGGAGCTATTCGAGTCATCTGGTTAAAATCCCTATACGTTTTGTATTGTATAATACCGCATAAAAAACATTTCAGTGTCACTTTGTTTCAATATTGTATACACACATATATATTGAAAGCCTATTATGAATCATATGGGTGTTTTTATATATTGTATATGCATATGCAAATTATTATTATTATTATTTCACCTTACAGGTAACACGCTAATATCATTCCTGATATGGTCATATATATCACATATTATATTTCTGTAAAGCCCGAACCATTAAAGCATTGACAGAAAATTCCAGTTCTTTGACACTAGAGCCTTTATTAGTCTAGTAAATATTTTTCAAGTATTAATTTCCATATAAGAATTTCAGTTTTGCATCATATTTGATACATCGGGTCTCAATGTTCAAACAGTATTATTTTTGAACAAACAAAAACACAATATAACACAAACATGTTTAACAAATTGGTAATTTTTGCATCCTTCCTCATTAATGACAATCTTGTAGTGTCACTGGAAAGTGACAAAAAAGTGACAAAACCAATTCCTCCCCTCTGGTGGATTATCTGTTGTGTTGTGTTGTGTTGTATGTATCTAATTGGATACATCAGGTTTTTCAAGAAAAAAAATGCCACACTGATCATGTAGCGGGCTTCAAAACTCATGCATCAAATATGATACATTTGTCGTTATAGGGTTAAGAGAACCTAATTATTTATTGCTTTTTTTTCTTTTTTTCCTTTCCAGAGCTCAACAGTTACTTGTACGTCGATGCTAGTTTGAAGACGGAGAAGCAGAAAGCCCGACTCGTAAGCCCAGTAGTGGTGGCCGACAGCGGACCCCTCTGCCTTCTCTTCTCCTACCAGATGTGGGGGGAGGCCGAGGGTCACCTGAAGGTTCTTCTACGGGACACTCACCACGAGGAAACCCTCCTATGGACGCTGAAAGACGATCAGGGCCCTGTGTGGAAGGAGGGGCGCACCATTCTGCCTCGTTCTCCTAAAGACTTCCAGGTAATGGAAACCTCAAAAACCTTCTGACACTCATACAAATATAGAAGGAAAGTATCTGGCCAGTGTCAGTGAGCTATATTAAAGTATGTCTAGTTGATAAATAGGTATCTGGGTCAAATTCCCCAGACAGAGGAACACTTTAACTCTTTAACTCCTTTAATCAAGGCTGCTCAGAGTGAGATACAATCAACACAAAGCTTATGAAAATGATAGCGCTAACCTCTCTCTGGCTAACCTTAGGCCAGGTTTGACTACAAAGCAAATAAAGTGAAGCACATTTTCTCTGTTGGCTGCTGTGAATTTGTCAGAGACATCACAAGCACTTAATGTTCTCATAAAAAAGGAAGTTGGAGAAGCTCGTGCAGATGATTGTAAGTGTTGAGTGCAACTTTGAAATCCAGGCACATATTAAGTTTTCATCCCCCTTTCTCCCCCTCCTCCTCTCGCTTGTCCCCGTTCTCCATTTGCCTCCACCCCCCTGTGCCCCCTTGTGTTCATCCTGTCTCTCTCTTCCTCTTCCTCCTCCTCCTCTTCTTCTCTTTCCTTTTCCTCCTCCTCCGCCCGATTTGGCTGCGGTAGGTTGTGATGGAGGGCTTCTTTGAGCACGGCACCAGAGGACACATCTGGATCGACAACATCCATATGAGCTTGAGCAAGCCTCTGGAGGAGTGTACACGTAAGTTCCACACACTTTATTCACATGCTTCCCTTCAAGGCTTCAGATTCATGAATTTTCAGGCAAGGATTACAGGCAGGGACTTTTTTTTTTTTTTTTGGTTTTGGTCCAAATGAATATTGAAATCATCGGCAAATTTCCCCAAAAACGCACACAGATTTGACCTCTCCCCCCGGTCCAAACACCCCCGCTCCTCATGTCACCCTCCACTTCCTGTCCGCTGACACTTTTAGCCCTAAGGTCCGTCATCAGTGACACATGAAGTGATAAGCACCCCCACTTCTATCCCTCTCCACCTACTCCAGTTTTGGAGACAGCCTCTCCTCCAGAGATCCCACTCACTACAGAGATGAAAGGAGGTAGGAGAGGGAGGGACAACGTTTACTCCTCCACAAGCGAAAAAAAAAAAAAAATGTAAGAAAAGAAAAGAAGAATGGGAAAAGTAGGCCATAAATGCCCCGTGGGCCTCTGCGATGCTAATCTATGTTTCATTAGATTTCTCTTCTTCACTTTCTCTCCTCTGCCTCTATCTCTCTCTTGTGCTCGCTCCTCTGTCGTATTTGTAAACAGAGCTTTTCCCGAACCGTCAAAGGGAATTACTAGACAGGCTGTTTCCCAAGCAAGTTTCTGGTTGCCTGGTGTGAGCCAAGCACCGGCACAGCCTCCTTAATCTGGCCCGAGCAGGGGCTTTGGAGAGGGTCTTAAACAGATCAGAGGCCGAGGTGGGGGTACAGAGCCAAAAACCGACCGTCATACATTCTGACTGACATCCAGAACTCTGTGGACGCAGTGGAAATGAGGGGAAAAGTGTGTCTTAGTGGGGACAGAATTAGTTTTTGCTCTATTTGTGCTCCATCACTTAATTTGTGTTTGTGTCTTCTGAATCTTGAGAGAGTCTAAACCGAGCAGCAGCTTGGAAGGCAAAGATGACAGCTCCCCCCCCCCCCTACCACCACCACCCCCGCCTCCATGCTGCTGTTTCCTCCTCACTCCTTTCCCTCGCCACCATCGCCACTCCCAGTGCATGCTGGGATGTTGCTTATCACCCAACGCAGTCGCGTTTTTCACAGTACGTTGGCGTTCCCGCCAAAAGGCGCCAGCTCCCAAGACAGTTTCTCTCTTTCCGTCTCACCCGTCCCCAACACACACACACACACACACACACACTGGTTCTTTGTGTTTGCATTCCAGGCAATCAAAGTAAAGGTTCTGCTCTGTGCATTTGCAGCAAGCCAAAAACCCTCAGCCCTCTCCAGTCAAACTGGACTTTGCAGATAAACAACTTGAAATGCGTGAACTTTGCAAACACGGACACACACACAACACACACGTTGCTTATACACTCAGCAAACCCATCTCAAATTCCCAGCTCACATAATGTACTGTGTTTGAAATTTCATTCAAGCAAAGGAGCTGAGTAAATGCCATAATGCATGTGAGTTATCTGAGGAATTCACTTAAATTTCCTCAGGAGGAGTTTGATAGTCTTGTGACATTTGTGTGACATTTGGATGACTTTTCCCTCATATTAAAAGTTATCTAACACCTCCCTCTTTCTCTCTCTCTCTCTCTCTCTCTCTGTCTCACTCTTTCTCTGTCCTCACAGAACCCATAGCAGCAATTTCTCCAGAAATGACAGGTGAGTTTGACTTTATGATGTCACTTCCTTTTTGGTCTTGCTTCCTGCCCGATGGGTATGCACCAGCCTTGGGGTTTTTGCTTGGTGGCACTGAGTCGTCTCACTAAGAGGCTGCCAGGCTATGTGGTTTCAGATTAATACAACGGCATTCATTGCATCAGCAGCAGCATGTAGACATCATCGAACAAATACTAAACCCTTTGCCAAAGTATAAATTATTACATTTCCAAAAAAAAAAAAAAAAAACACAAAATGCATTTCCCTAACTCCAACCTAGTCTGATTATTTTAGTAATTTGTTTTTATGCATTAGTTTTACCTTGTCAGTCTCCATGGAAACAAAGGATTAGTCTCAAAAGAGCAAATTCTGCGTGAAAGCCGAGCTAAATCAAGCACACCTCATGGAGTTAGTTATTTGAAAAGAGCTACATATTCTCAGTTCTGAGCTGCCTGACACAGCCTGAAGGGTTTTAAATAACTGTCTGCCTCATGAAAAATATTTAGAGCATCCTGGGGGACTCTATGAGATTGATGTTAGTGTTTTGGCAACTCATAATGTCTTCCAATAAGATAAGAGCTTGGCAGTTTCAATGTGATGTGTGTGCACTTCTTTGGCTTTTTTGCTCCTCCACCCTCACACACACACTCACATGAGGTCCCTGACCCTTGACAAACGGCACAAACACACACATTAATATTGCCACACACATATATATTCACTAGCGTCCCCAGCGAAAAGCAATCAGATAGAGTGACTGAGCAGCAGCTAGCACGGGAGTCTCTCTCTCTCTCTCCCCCTTCCCAACTCGGCTTTGTCTAATGAGTGTGTGCAGTGTGAAGTAGCAGGACCACGCACCATTTCTCTCTGTAATTATGTGACACGGTCCAAAAATCAGGATGTATTCAGCTCTGTTTCACTTTCCCTAGTTCAGTGTGACATTTTCAGTTTTACAGCTCTCTACATCAAGTTTGGATGGCACATGTGGATGTATTTTATTTTATTTTTTTAGTTTTTCAATGCCTTGGGGGGGTTCATTTTTTGCTAGTGGACTTGGATAAGTTGAGGTTTCTTGGAAGATGGTTAGCTGGTGCTTACCAAGAATTTGAGAAGGGGGGGGGTTCAAGCCAGGGGCAGCAGTGTAGAGGATCTGTGAAGATAGTCTCCAAGGAGACAGCGCTTGGCTTGAGGAAGAGAGGACTGGCCAGGAGGCTGATGCATGAGAAAAAGCAAAATGAAAAACCCAGAGAAAAGAACAGGATAAATTATGTACTCAAAACAAATCTCCCAACTCGAGCCAGCTAAATAACAAATCCCAATCCAATGTCGGCTCTGAGAGAGCACCGGAACATTGGATTCCCATGTGGTGTCCGACTTATTCTTGCATGGTTCTGACACTTTATCAGGGAGCTGTTGGTAACTTCCTGTACCAGTGCGAAACAGGAAGAGGAAGCTCCTTAATTCAATGTGTGTGGGTGCTTTTATGACTAATTATTTTGGCTTTTCATTTCACACCAGATCATTTCACCAGAGCTTTGAAAATTTTTTAATTGCATTGCACTTGATTGGATCAACCATTGGACTGATTTCAAACCAAATCTCTTGATGATCTTGGTGTGAAAACCTTCAACTGCAACCCAAGCTACATGACAGAAATGGATGCTTTTTTTTTTTTCTTTTTTTTTGGGGGGGGCCTTGGAGAATTATTTTATTTTTTGCAACCGGCATGCTTGTGCATGCTCTCATGAGGTGAACGCCTGCTGTTCATATGATGAAGACCACTAGGACGTAAAATAGAGGATTAAAATGTAGAAAATAAAAAGTGCCACTCCTCTCTTTTTCCCGCTGGCCAACTATTCTGTATCTTTCCACCAGGGGGAGGCGTTCCAGTGCCTCCCTTGCCCATCCACTGGTATTACATTATGGCCGCTGGGGGCGCCCTCCTTCTCCTGGCAGTGGCCATCTTGGTCAGAGCCCTCTGTTGCTGCCGACAACACCTGGCCACCAAGAAGAGCCAGCTGTCAGTGGCCTATCACAGCTCCTCGCAGTGCTTCCAGTATTCTAACTGGTCCTCAAGTATGGCCGCCCCAGGGGTGGAGCCAGTCCTGACAGTGAGGCTGGACAGCCGGGACCGACACCGTACCCTCTGCTGAGAAGAAGCTCTTAGATGGGTTGGGTGTGGCAGAGCAGGACGCCAACTTGTGACGTCAGTGGCAGGATGTGTACAAGACTGACAGAGCAGCCACTTGATGAACCCCTCCCTCATTTAGTTTACAGTCGAAAAGGGTGATGATGACACGGACATTGTCCCAAACTGCCAAGTGAAAATTTGCAACACTGTGCTCTTTGTCTCTAAAATGGCTGTAGCTTCGGTTGCTGTTTTCTCCTTTGTTCCATGAAGGAGTTTACTGTTGACATTTCCCACTATGCTGCTCCCGATGAGAGGACTGAAGTCTGAGTAAGTTATTTATCTGAACAGTTTGTTTCGGACCATTGAGTGCCGTCTGGCTCCTCATAACCCCAGCGGTCCTCCTGGAATGACCCCAGCATGGACGTACTCACAGACATGTGTGGGCTGGAAAGAGAGATGGAGGGGGTTAAGGGGTCGAGATGGTTCTGCTCTCAGAGCCAGCCAGAGCTGCCAAACCACAGGCTAAAACAAGACCCCAGAGACACAAGGAGCTCTGCAGTACTGAGGGGAGGAAAACCGTTAGGCTGAGAGGCATCCAGTGTGCGAACCGTGGAAATGATCTGAGCAGCTCCAGAAAATAAAGTTCTCGGTTACCTGAAATAACAACACAATAGCTTTGATATGAAATGGGTCTGTATTGAGGCTGTAACTGAGGAGGGGGAAAAAAAGTCCTTTCACTGTCCTTTTCAGACAGAGCATGTGCACATTTAAAAACAAAGGAATGCATATCCATCACACTTAAAATCCTGCACCACAAATGGAGATAACCAGCTCATTTGATTGAACGTCTTGTCTTCTCCTGATAAAGGCATCAGTCAGTGATGGATGCAGCCGTCTTCAATGTTTAGTGTTTCATCTTGATTCTCTGGCGTAATAATAAAGCACGTTTCTCCACTCCCATTTATGCTTCATACCACCCACTTCCATTGTTTCCCGTGTGTTTGAGCTGCCCAGATGAAAGCCACGTGGAGCCGAGCCTTTGTTGTGTTTTCAGTGTGAATATGTGCTTGTTGTTTTTAGGGTTGTAAATAGACACAGCTGTCTGCCATCACCAATTTGTCTGTGATTTATAATCCTACAAATCCCACAATGCCTCTGGACCAGCTGGAAGCCATAAGTGCAGAGTTATGCTCTATATGTGCACACTTGAGATGGATCCAAGACATTATGAAAACCAGAGCACTATCACGGGTCTTTCTTTGTCACAGTGGAGTTGCCGTGAACGTCTTTGAGCATTAAATACGATGTAGAGAAAGCATTTCGTGTTAATATTTAACATATCTGGGTTCTAAACGGATGACTCATTGGGAAATTCCGTACTAACTCCAACTGAGACCGACCAATTGGCACCAATTTGTCTCATCAGTCAGTACTGAGGTGGCGCAATTTGACACGAGCTCAGTTTAACACCCTGGATTGAATGAAATTGAGGTCTTCACTCTGTGACTTAAGGCGGCATAGTTTTGTGATCTGTCACACTAGCAAAAATCCATCACCTGCTGGCCCATAGCTCAGCAGAATGCGCCTCAATTTGTTGCAATTTAGAAGCTCCACTTTCTTTCCACTGAGAAAAAAAAAAAAAAAAATATATATATATATATATATAGACGAAGGAGGTTTTTTGGCATGCTCTGGCTATGTGCTTTTAAATCAACTTGAGGAGGAGGGATTGGACACCCTTCCCGGTCCATCTCGACACCGTTAACGCTCCAAGCCTCTAATAGTTGTAATTAGTTAATGGACAGATAACATTTATTAAGGCTGCGGTAAGCACTTTTCCCTCCCATCTACCGCACCTCCATTGCCCAATCTCCTGCCAACTTCCGTTGCCCGGGAAACAGTATTAATAATGCCATTGGCCATCAAAGACCTCCAGATCTAGACGTGTGCCTTGCCAAGCAGTTTTTCCACTCCTGAACACTAGCCAATATCAGCAAGCGCAGACACACACTCACGTATATAGACACGAATGCACACACACACACACACACACATATACACAAAAAGTGAAAAGAAAACTCCTCTAAAGTATAAGTACACTTGAGCTTTTGGGCTCCACTAAAGTGCTGCAGCCATTGCTAGTTTTACCACCCTTGTAATCTTCCAATTCAGACTCTCGCATACATATCAATTTTCAGTTCACATCGCCTGGCAGTGGCGTGGGTTTCAGTGAAGAGCTACTGTATGAGCACTACTTAAATGTCGCCATTAGGTTGTTTCTTTTTTTTTTCTTTTTTTTTCCTTTTGAGTATCTGATACACCACTCTTAAACATGACAGTGATGGTGATTTTAATGGTGATAATGATTGGTAATTTTAATGATTTATTTAAATGTCTGCATCCTTATTCATGTGGAATGAACAGTCTTATTCCATTAGTATGCTATGTGATGGCTGTGTGTTTGACAAGAATGTATCACATTGACCTTTCTCTATTAATAAAGTCATATTTTTCTATTATTCCAAGACTTGTGTGTGGGTGTATGCCAAAGCTAATAGTAATACTGGTATTACCAATACAAAGGGTTATGTATCATAGCAGGTTGTTTAATATATGTGTGGGAATTAAAAAAAAAAAAAAAACAGTACTGGCTGATAATCATTAGCATTGCAAATTTTTAATACAGCAGCCAAATTTTCAATTAAACATATTGCTAAGTGTTCTATATGTGCTGCCCCTGCGATGCAAAGCTACAAATAAAGGCTTGTTTATTTACTTCTTCTATTGTTTAGCTATAATAAGCACTGCTTACAGAACATTTGTCCTGTGTTTTTTCTCCAACAGAAGTGAGGAAACCAAGTGAATCTGGAGATGGACGTCTTTTCAGTGGCAGAAACCCACTAAATGGAGGTGAGGAGAAGGACTGAAGTCAAGTAGAAACAGGATGTTGTAGCCAAATAACTGAAAAAAGCCACACGAGCGTCGCTACCATTTATTTTAGCTGCGATACTCAAGCCTCAGACTATTAATATATGTCAGAAATACCTGCAATCCATGGTCAAAGGAAATCACATGACCACCCTATATTAACGGACAAGTGTATATGTTTACATTTCTTAAAATATTACAGATTTTTACACAATCATAATAAATGCACAATCTACAAGATAAATAATAATAATAATAAAGGTTTTCTATGTTTTGTTCTTTTTGTGGTGGAGTAACACTATACAAAGAAATGGACATAAGGAATACACAACAAAAAGACTTTACCTGAAATAATGCACATATTTCCAGTCCCCAGCACCCACAATGTATTTTAAATATTTCTGCATGTTCAGTATCAGTATCATATTCAACAAACCTCTTGTTTTACTTTAACTTTTTCTTGCCATCACAGGTTTACCATTCCCCGACTGGAACACGCCTTCCCCTTCATCTGACCCACCTGTGACCCGAGTCTCCGAGAAAGACAACTCGTGGCTGTACACCCTGGACCCCATCCTGGTCACCATCATCGTCATGAGTTCCCTGGGCGTCTTGCTGGGTGCGGTATGCGCTGGCCTCCTCCTGTACTGCACCTGCTCCTACAGCGGCCTGTCGTCACGATCCTCCACCACCTTGGAGAACTACAACTTTGAACTGTACGACGGCCTCAAGCACAAGGTCAAACTGAACCAACAGCGCTGCTGCACGGAGGCGTGAAGAGGAGGAGGAGGAGAGAGGGAACACGCAAAAGGACACTGAAATGAAAGCCAGAGATGCAGCCATTTTGTGAAAACCTCTCACTATTTTCTTCATTTCCTCCAGTTCACTTTAGTGTCAGTTTTCTTACTCTATGGTGCAGACCTTGGATAAGCGAGCTAGTGTTTGGCTCAAAACAGAACTCGTTTCCTGTTTGGAAAACATGGCACCATCCAGTGTTGGTAGTTTTGTGGTAAAAGAACCAATGAGAGAAACACTGGGGTTACCCAGATGGATTGTTCCATTGCTGGGGTGTTTGGCCTCAAAAATAAATATCTACACATATCAGTTACAGATTCCTGCTCCACCAAAAGAGAACTGTTTATAAATGCATCATAGATTTGTAAGAGATCTAGTTTTGAAACTGGATACTGTAAGCTACACATACTGAGTCAGAACACATTGTGTTGGAAAGGTGGTAGGTTAGGAACATGCTTAGAACGCGTCTTTTTTGATCACATGTGAACACAGTGGCCTAGACTTTAGCTCCTTTGTGTGGCCTGTTGGCTTTTTTGTTCCATCGTAGACCCTGCTACCTATCAGCCTCAGTTATCCTCTTAGTTCCTGACAGTCTGTGGTATTTTTAGTCACCGACGTCCCTCAAGTTTGTCTTTCTGCTCGGTCACTCTCTTTCTGTTTAATGTTTTTGTTCTGGCCTACTGCCAGTATGTGATAGCAGATGAGTAGAAAAAAAGAGGCAACGAAAGTATATGTGTGTAGAGGTGGGGAGAGGAGGGGCATTTTAACACATTCTTTTAATAACACAGAAAGTTCTTGTTATATTTAGTTGTTGGAGACTGTTGTTACTGGTTCCTGTCAAAGAGAAGGTCATGTTTACATTGTGATTAATGGTGAAAGGTCAAGGAGCTTTGGTCGGTGCAACCTATGGATTGCTGGTAAAGGCAGAGACTGAAAAACACAGAGGAAAGTGAAAAACAAAGAGCGTGAGACAGACTATGACTGAGAGCACTGAAAAGCCCCGCCTCTCACAGGGGTTCAACGCTCTCTTGTTTTGCTTTCACGGGGACAAACTCAAGATGGGATCCAAAAACAAATGCACAGCCGGGAAACAGTTTCTTCTCAATCGACTGACTGTGACTGTGTGATCGGACACTTAACAAGCCTTAAAAGCAGAAACTGTTCATGGACGTGTTGCGGAGGAACGCTGAGGCGACATCGAGGTGAGAGAGGAGGTATCGTTTCTCTCTCTTTCTATATGTGGACCTCAAAAGCCATGATTTAAAAGGACCTACCCCTCCAACACACACACACACACACACACACATGTATCCCGCACCTCCCCACCTCAACTTACTGGCTACATGTGGCTGGTATTCTTTTTTTTTTTTTGTTTTTAATATTTTAGTTGTTCTTTTGTCTTTTTTTTTGTTGTTTTTTTTTTAAAGTGTCTGCTCTTGCACAGCGAGGCAGGCATCATTCTGGACGGTTTTGAAGAAATCAGAAAAGGCCCTCCTCACCTTTGCACGCTCGTAATGGACTCGAAAAGCCATGAGAAGGAGAGGGTGAGAGAAAAACGTCTCA
>JAPSES010000124.1:10281798-10298902 GCA_029822895.1 Maxillicosta whitleyi | reverse complement strand
CTTTCTCTCCTCTCCATCATTTTTCACTTTCTGTTCCTCCAAGACCCTCTTTCTCACATAGGACTGCAGTGATCTAAACGCCTTTGTGTTCATCAAGGGGGCTTTGACAGGAGACCTTCTTCTTCGCAGGAGTAGGCGGCGGATGTACTTTCAGTGGGCCTCCGAGGGCGGACAGATGCGATGTCAAGTCTGGTGGGCCAAGTGGAAAGTGTTTTGAAAGGGAAAACTAGAGGTCAACAACTCCATGTGGTGAGAAGTTATCCACCTCAAAGACCTGTGTTAACATTTATACAGTCATTTAAAATAATATGCTTCTCCATGCAGTTGGATGGGTGTGCCTAACATCAGCAGAACAAACTGTAGGTGGTCTATTCACTGATCCATGTAAACATACTCGGCCTCAGTGATGAAACGCTATAAAAATGTGGCCAATGGGCACTGCCCGCCCCTGCAGACAGACTCAGGAGTGCCAAAGGAGTGTGTAATCCAGTTTAGTGGGTTTTTAATAAGAGTTTCTGTTTGTGGTTTTAACTGTAGGTTGATCTTAAAAACGGACATGGAGTCATCCACCTTCTAAGTAACGACACATTCAGCTATTCTACTGAACTTCTGCAAACTAGTGTCCTGCAACCAAAAAAAAAAAAAACACATTTAAAAAGAATATTCTCATGTTATTATACGATTGAAAACACATATCATATTGTAAAATCACTTTCTATATACAATTGTGATTTTCATATTTGTCAGAAGTGCATTTTTTGTGGGTTTTCTTTCATAATAATGATGATTTATTGAGGAAAATAAAAAAGTTTGTATTTTTTTGTCACTACTACAGCAATGTAAGTTTGGACTGTGGGTCATTTTGAAGTAAATATGTTCAGTTTCATATATTTTTTTACAACTGAGCAAGATTTTTTTTGTTGTTGCACAAAATATGGCTTTTATGGCTATACAACTTTTCAACAAGCATGATGTAAACATATATGATAACCTAAACAAAACTGCTTACAATGAATCAACAACAGAGAGGGGAACACATGTCTGTAGTGATGTGAAATTTACCAATAGAAAACACTTCCAGTACTGTAAAAAGTATATGTATTTATCATTTTTATATGTGATTAAAGGGGAAAACACAGGTAAGATGTGCACCCAGTAGTATTGAATATACATGCAAAAAAATAGGATCTAACTGATTTCTACTTTTAGGCTGTGACCTCTTTACTTGGTTTTACCATCTTGAGGTTTTCATTGTCATATAATGTAAATATAGTAAATATAATGTATTATACAGTGCATCCTTCAGAGCTTCTGTCTTTTTACTCTATTTTTCTGCCCAGATGATTATATATCGCAACAATATCCACATTTCTTCCTCAAATTTTCTTTTCAGTACTGCATATATTTACTACATCTTCCATTGTGTCTACAAGCAGCAATTGAGAAACGCACATATATGGTCATTATAGTCTTACGGAAACATCATATCTAATGGTTTATGGTCTTGTGAGATATTATACATCAATAATCTTAATCTAATCTAATCTTTTTTTTATATATATATACAATTCCGGAGATTTTTGGGCAGTTTTGCACATTTCCCATTACACAAATTTCGTAAAAACTCATAAACGTTTTGGTGTGCCTGTATGTGGAGTGAAACATTGGAACAGTCTGGATAATGTCAAACTATCCACAGATATAAACTGTTCTATAAACATATGGTCTGGTCCCAGTATAAAGATAGAAGGTCTTAAGGTCATAAGTGGTATTGTAGTTTTATTCTAACCATTGTTGTATGTAATTATTATCATGTAAGATGATGATGAGGGTGACGTTTTTTTGTTTGTAGAGGTTACAATACGATACTATGATACGTATCACGATATATATGTGCATTCTGGTACATGGTATTCAACGCGATATGCATCCTGATATTTTAGGCTTTTTTTTTAATTTTTTTTTTTTACAGTTTTTACTTTTTTAAACATCTTAAAGAAAACACACACGTATACCCAAATGTTATGTTTTTATTTGCTGTAGAGCAACAATTCCACTGTAGTTCATGTAAAACACTGCATTAAGAACTTAGCTGTAGTGCACAAATAAAGATAGCTTTGATAAACTTAAGTCAGATGCTGTTTCACAAACTGTTTATTGCATGTGAAATATCGATACTGACGCCTCTGTATCGTGAAGAGGCCCACGATGATATATATATATATATATCCCTGTATCGATATTTTGAACAAACCCCTATTTGTTTCTATTTTTCACACACATTTTGGTTATGTAATGTAAATACTGTTGAATTTGGTATAGGCCAATTTTGTTCAATGTTCTGGTTTGAAATCTAAGGAGAGGAGTGAGTATTTAAAACATTATTATGTTATTAAGTCATTAGATGATGAGAATGAGGGTGGGATTAAATCACTTTTTCATTTTCCCACTCCTTTTTGAGCATAAATGAATGATTTTGGAATTTTGAACTTGCGTGTATTTTGTAAATGCTCGAAATATACAAATAAAAGAATCAATGAATGAATGGGAGGCCTAAGACTTGCATGTTATATGCATATTGTGATTCATAGTTGTCATAGTTGGATCAGCCATGGGAAGACAAATATCCAAAAATAAATGTCTCAGGATGATTGTTACTTTCCTGTGTCGTAAACCTTTGTAGTTCTTTGCTTATGGACACTCCAGCACTATTGTTATTTGAAGAGTACCATTCCATCCACACTATATATCAGGGTTGATTTGTAAGTATTAAAGGTAGGAAAGGTCATCTTCCACTGAGCTTGTGCTAAGAACTGAATTCACAAGGTCCAATCCTTCACTGGATTCTACATCGAGTCCAACTGAAAGCTTTATTGATCTCCCGTAGTACTAATGAGATTGGACGTAGCATTCCGAACACCACCTATATTCTTTTCCTCACTAAATCAAGGGATTAGATTGGCATACACATCCGTCTTATCCCCGCCTGTTACCATCTATATGTGTCAGGCAGCCTCTGGTGAACAAAGACGCATAAAGAAGAATGAGAGAAAAGGTGGGATTAAATACAAGAAAAGACACACCTAAAGGATTTATATGGCTCCAGCTAAGGATGTGTGCCGAGGTAAAGGCACCCCACAAAAGAGCAGAGAGATGAGGGTTGTGATGGGCAGGCCGTCACATCCACCAGGGGACAAAAGAGTGGGGTGACAAGCAGCCGATGGACAGAAGGTCCATTTCCACTCACACAAAAGAGCCGAGGAGATGAAGCAGATTAGCAGCTCTTTATGCCTATTGTGAAGGCTCTAAATGATAAGATTCCCTCTTTTCCATCCCAGCCTGCGTCCTGTCTGCTTCTGTTTGTGTGTGTGTGTGTGTTTTGTGTAAGCTCACTCACACAAGACATCACAAGTGCTTTTCACTGTTTCTCATGCACACACACACACAGAGACGTTCCTCCAGGATATGCTTCCTCTTTTTTCTTTATTCCACATGCAGGTACACACAGCCGCATTTATTCTAAGAAGTCTTTTATTAATCCTCATAGGAAAGACAGAAACGACAGCTGGCTTTTTGAGTCACTTCCTTTCTTTGTGCCGAGCCTGGAATTTACAGTTTAATGGAAAAAAGCTCTTAACTTAAACCCCCTCATCACTGAAAGATGATGTTCTTTTGCTGTTTCTTTGACTTCAAAATTACTCTATTCAGTGGAGGAGGCACACTTAGCTACAACAATGTCAGTAATCAGTCAATGAATGGCTTTGATACATCAATAAAATGATATATTCATAGAAATAAGTAGAACACCTTTACATTATATTGTGTTTGGTGCATTTCAATAGGTTCTTGACTACCTGTGTGTATGGTGATGAGGGAGCTACTATTGTTCATTCATCACAGTTTGACATACAGGGGTTTAAAGGCCATTTATTTCTTTGTATAGAGAGCCATCTACTGGTCAGTCTGTGTAATTGCAAGGTCAGTTTTGCCACAGTATATATGTGGTCAATGTCACTGGGAAAAAAAACTTATGCTAATTTATAGATGATAATTTATCTTCATATAATTTATATATAAATAAGTGCAGAACATGAATTTTACCAAATCAAATTCAGATAGTAAGTGAAACCAGGTATGTGTTGGTTTGTGCCATAAACAACAGTTATTCCTTATTCTGTTTTTCCATCTTCATATATTTTCAGATTTTAAGCTGCATATTTTTCATTTTGGTGTTAACGGTGTATGTCCATAGTGACTGGTGTTGGTTGAATGTACATAAGTACTTCATTTTGTCCTTTTTTTTTTTTTTTTTACTTGTATGCCTCTACATTTCAGAGTCAAATGTAAAGCTACTTCTTACATTTTATTTTAAGAAAATACATGCTCATGCAATGTGTAGGATATGCAGCATTGTAGTGCTAAACTATCCTTCAAATCAGTTCCATGTCAATAAGGTAAAATGCAGAAAATATATATACATATAAAAAAATAAACCATTCTACATAATTACTAATTGAGTATTTCTTCTTTATGTAACCTTACACTTCTACACCACTACATCTTTAAAAGCAATATTTACAGTTTTTCTCCAAATTTGATGATGGGCCGTTTGTGATTAACTGAAGGATTTATGGATTGTGAAAAATGGCGTCCTACTGAGATAAGCTCAAATGCAATATGACAAAGCTAAACTAAGATGTTTATTTATCCTTATCTGTATTTATAATATAAACCTTACTGAAACACTGAAGCCATGTATTTAAATCATTCATTACAATGATATTATATTTTAAAATGCTGTTGAGTGTTTTTATTATTATTATTATTATTAATTTGATGTTTTCCTTTAAATAAATAAAGTGTGAAAAAAGTCACAAACTAATGTATATGTAAAAATGCACCAGAATGGAAGAAATTGTGTTAAATTATATCACATAATATTTTCTTGGACCATCTTTAACTTTGATTAAAGCCCACATTCACTATTGCACTACATAATATTTATACAGTTTGACAAAAAAAAAAAAAAAAAAATGTTCAGACATTAACTTCCATCCATTCATTTTTGGCCAAGTTCTTGTATTGATGATGGGAGAGTCAAATTAATGCATACAATGTTCTCTTATTACATCACAGTGATTCTCAATGGGGTTCAGGTTTGGAACCTGTGGTGGGTAAACCATTACTATCTCATTCTCTATGAACCGTTCTTTCACAGATGGAGCCTGATGACTCCTGGCAGTGTTATTGTGGAAGTAAAGGGGGGGGGGGATCAGACCTGGTATATTCAGATGCAGCAGACCTCTTTTTTTTGACACAAAATGTTGCTGATCCAACATCTGACCAACAGAAGCAACCCCAGATCATACCACTACCCTCACAGGCTTTTACTGTAGACGCAAAGCATCATGGGAACTCACTTCACTGACCTCTCCTTACCCTAATACACCCATCACTCTGGACTCATCAGATCACATGACCCATTGACGTACAGTCCAATCTTTTTTTTTTTTCAATGAGTTTTATTGATTGTCAAGGTCACACACTGATCACATACAATGATGAATTCTCCTGGAAAACAAAGCTAATTTAATGTTAGGTACTGTACCAGTTAGTTTCCAAGTAGGAAAGGAAGAGAATTAATTGAACAAGTCACAGCAAAAGAGGGGAAGAAAAAACACAAAACTAAACTAACCTCAACAAAAAAAAAACATCAAAAGAAAATAAAACATATAGACAACATTCACCCACCCAAAAAAAAAAAAAGTCCTATATTCTGTACAGTCCAGTCTTGTCTTTATGTTTCCTACCAACTGATGGTTATTTAAGAAATGAGAATCTACTCACTGCATCCATTAAACAACTTGTTGCAGCTGAAAAACTAATCAGTGCAGTAATTACCCAATGGAAATTAAACCAACTAAAAGCTTTTACACACATTGCTGTCCGTGTAGTTGGAGTAATTTGTTGTCAGATTCCTCTGTGTTCCTCCCATTGACAATAAATCACAGTCACACACAGGTAAAAATATTTTATTAAAATGTTATAGACATGGTAAAAATATGTATAAGTAACAGAATAAGTTGTATAACTTATGAAAGAGTAAACACACCAACACTGACGCATCATTTTCTAACATTTTCTTACTTTTGTTTTTCATACTTCAGCTTAAATTTCCTAATACATATGCTTTTAAATGTAGAAATTGTACTTGTGGCTAAGTATTTAAATAGTGTGTGCCATCAGCAGGGGTGGAGGAAGTACTGAAGTTTAGTACTTAAGTAAAAGTACCAATACCCTGCAAAATATTTACTCAAGTAAAAGTAGAAGTATAGAAGTCCAAGTACTCATGCAAGGTCAGTCTGTGGACTGTGTCATTATGATACAGAATGTAGACATACTTATTTATGCCTCTGACAATGTCACTGCTCAGTGTCACAACAATATTATGTGGATTGAACAGATTGGTGTCAACATTGTGTGTGTGATTTTTTTTCATGCAAGATTTAGACAAAAGGTTAAAAAAAAAAAGATTTAGGTGAAAATATGTTAATATAATGTAACAAATAAAGGCATAATTTGTAAATGTAAGGAGAAGAAAGTACAGATAACTGCCACAAAATGTAGTGAAAGTAAAAGTAATCATTATTATTTTTATTGAAGTAAAAAAAAAAAAAACAGATAAAAAAATTACTTGAGTACAGTAATGAAGTAAAAAAATACTCCGTTACATTCCACCACTGGCCATCAGTTTCACTTTATTGAAGAATCTCAGTATTTTTTCCACCTTTGTCCATTTTTTCTCCCTTTAAATGAGTTTTAGTATGTGCTGCAGTTCCCATTTCTGGCCGCAGGGGGCGCTGCAGTTCAGACCATGTAGTCAAACGCAGCTGTTGCGTAAAGCGTCGATTGCCAAGTCATGGATAGCTGTTGTTTATCTCCTGCTGCAAGGGCAACTATCGAACCGATATGAGAGGACATAATGGGCGGCGGCATGGCACACACATAGCCAGCGTTAAATATCATCTATGTGTTTCTTGGTCGTGACGTCATAAGCTGCTTTTTGTGTAGAAGTCTGCTAGAAGTAGCTAAAACTGCTAACAGCTAGTGTTTGCTAGCTCCGCTCACTGACGTCTGTTTTTGACAAGTGGAGGGTCTGCGGATTCGTGAAGTTGACAACAACCCCAACACTTAAGGTAATGAATTACAAAAGCCTGCCTTTTAATATTTAGTTCGTTCTTTCAGTTTATGTCTTCTAATAGGTTTTCTCAGAGCGTGTTTTGCACCACATTTTCCATCCAGGTGTATTTGCTAGCTGCTAAGTCCTTTTTTCTGCACTAATGCAGAGGCTCGTGTGTGTTATGTTTTGGTTTTATGTGATATTGTGGTTGGTTTGTGAACCGTGAGTCAGCAACTTCAGACCTGGCTGAAGATCACAACTTCACTAATCAGCAGGATATATAGAGAGGAGAGATTCACATACTTTCAGGATATTCTATATCTGTGCTTAGTAATATAAACTTTCAGCTGTTGGTCTTTTAATCATAAGGTATGTCCAGAACATTTGTGTTTTGTGTTATTTGGGTTTTCAGAATGTGTACAAACGCAAAAGTATTAAACGCCAGCTAATAAAACATTACACAACACAAACTACAGTCATCCAAATATTAATAGATGTCTAAACGTCAACCACTAACGTCCTCAGACTGCAGATATTTCAGGAGGAAAATGTGTTACAATGTCCCACATAATACATCAATGACAAAGCAGTTTGTTTTGAGATTAATTGTAGCACAGATAAAGAAGTTTATTTAAGATCCTAAGCAGCACAAAGAGATGATAGGTCTAAAACAAATATACAGAGGAGTTTTCTTATCAAAAATAGCCTTATACTCAAGTAGCCTAACCTTGATTTAAGTTCTTTGCATGTCTGGCTAGATATATGGAATAAAATACCTTATTTAAATGTTATTTGAAGCTGTTGAAGTTGTGTTGAACTCATTTTTCTTTCTCTCTCTAGCTGCAGCCATGCTGTTCATGCACAGCTACTGTGAATCCAATTCCTCCATTTCCAGGACTTGGGTGGATGAAGGCATCTCCCCTTGCTTCTACTTCACCCTGGTTCCCACTATTCTCCTGACAATAGCCATCTTCCTCGGCACTCTCCATTGCATATTTTACCAGAAGTATGGCACAGCAATGGAACCCAAGTTCATCCCTCGCTCCTGTCTTTACGCTTTCCAGCAGATCACCTCTGTTGTCCTCCTCATCCAGTTCCTGGGTGGGGTGATCTGGCGAGCTGCTAGTGGTGGGGAGCTCCCAGGTTATGTTGTGCTTTATGGCTGCTTCTGTGCGGCAGCGTGGGCCTGGGCTATAGCTTTGCTCAGGGTGGAGAGACGGCGGGCTCTGCTTATGGACCGGACAAGAGGACACAGTGCAGCCCTGCTCTTGTTCTGGGCTTTAGCATTTTCAGCTGAGAACTTAGCCTTCATCTCCTGGTATAGTCCCCACTGGTGGTGGGGTCTGGACAACAACCAAGAACAGGTAAACAACCACCAAACATTCAGATCTTTCGATAATAGAAAATCAGCTTTTTGCATTTGTAATAGACATGCTGAAGACGGTCTAACTGAACATAATAGCAGATATTATTTTCATTGTTTTACTTATTCTGCATAATGATTGGGCACATGACTATTTCATTTGCGATTAATGTTTTCTAACATACTTGAGTTTTTTTTTGTTTAATAGGCCAGAGGTTGTTTGTTCTAAAAGGTTTGTTATTGAGTAACTCCTCACTAGATAAGCTGACATGTTAAGAATACATAAAACTGGTGGTGACAGAAGTCCAGGACTTTTTTTTTTTTTTTGCTTAGTCACTGCCAGGTCTGACTTTCAGTTCCCAAATGCAACACAGTTGATCAATCAAAGTAAAAGCAACATTTGGCTCCTCCCACTCTGACTCAACTTGCACTTGCAGGCTAAGCATGATTTGTGTTTTCTGTGCATTACTTCATAAATCTTTAACTTAAAATGTAATTTTGTGATGTGTCATGCCTGTAATATTAAATTCTCATCATATGATTAACAGTAAATAAATAATGTTGTGTTTTTGATTTTCTGTGAACCTCTCAGGTGCAGTTCGCACTATGGCTCGTGCGCTATGTCGGTTCCGGGCTGCTCTTCTTCATCGGACTCAGAGCTCCAGGGTTGCCACAGAAACCTTACATGCTGCTTATCAACGAAGATGAGCGAGATGTGGAGCAGAGTGGACAGGTGCTGATACACAGATAGCACTCTGACATTTGATAAACTTGTGTTAACAGTCGATCTGTTACATTCCTTCTGACCCTTTACATGGTTCATCCGGATTTTTTTTTTAAGGTGGGGCTTTGTTTAAACCAGCATTTGTGGACAGCTTTTTATTTGAAGCCAGAAAAAATTTAAGCCAGTTCATATCACCTTTAGATAAGCCATCAAACTATCTCCAACAAGCAAGAACAGAGTTACCCAAAATCCTACATATTAGATATCTTCAATAGCTTTTTTGTTTGTGGTATTGTGTGACTGTTTCAGCTGATCCTACCATGGAACTAACCCTTTAGAACCCTTTCTTTTTTCATTTTAATACATTTATTACATTGCTCTAGATGCTGCTCCTATTCAGGTACATTTGTAGGATATTGCTTCTCTTGTGTTTGTTTCTCCAAACAAGGGATGACTGGCATCTACTGCAGATAATACACTGATTATGAATAAGTACTTCTATTTCAGTACATTCCTAGTAACTATTTGGCACACCATTCCTTAATTTCACTCCTCAGGCATATATTTTACACTGTAGAAGAACGTAATATTAGCATATATACAATATATTTGGAAATAATTACATTATTGTTCTTTTTCTCAGAGCTTGTTGGGTGGAACGGATCCAAACCAATCAACCTGGCAGGGTTTTAGGAAAAAGGTCGCTCTGCTTGTTCCATACATGTGGCCTCGTGGCAGCATCCTCCTTCAGCTGCTGGTCATCTTCTGTTTGGGGCTGCTGGGAATAGAGAGGGCTATTAATGTCTTTGTACCAATTTACTACAAGAATATTGGTGAGTGGCCTCATTTTACTTTCTTCTGTGTTGTTTTACAGGACATATTATGTGATGAAATTATGACATCCTTCACCTTAACACCAAGTGCTCTTAGAGAGATAAGTCAGGCATGTATGATGTATTGACAACATTGATGGAGAATCCTCATTTTTAATAATGCAGAGGTACATGGAATGAAAGCAGGCACCACTAGAAACTAATAATGATAAAACAAAAAATACATTACTTAAAACGGTAAAACAAGGTTTAACAGCGCTAGAACCTAAGGTATAGTCACTAATTATTGTCAAATGGTAAATGAAACACTTTTGCAGTCAATGAGATTCTTAATAAAACCTTACCTTACCTAAAGCAGACCTGTATGAATATTCTCAGTCTTCTAACATCATCTTATCATCTTCTTTTCCACCTTTATAACTACACAATTATTAACACACACAAGAATATTTTTGCACACTTATTAAATTATCAGTGTTGTCAGAAGATTAAAAACTTGAATCAGTTGCAGTGGATTAATTTTGATTAATCACAATAAAATAACAATCATTTTTTAATCATTTTGCATGAACAGACTCAAGAAAGGAGGGAATGTTTATGCACTTAACATGTTTATCACACGCCTTAGCGGACGTGTTAGCAGAATCCTGGATTAACGTATGCTTCCTGTTAATATGGTATTTTAAGATGGAAGTGCTTCAGTGAGAAGAAAACTCCTTCCTGCAGTGTTGGCATAATATTTTATGTCGGTTAACTGTTCTGTCTTGGGGGGGTTGTTTCCAAATTTCCCATCCAGAGAGCCAACGTGCTGTTTAGTATCTTCCATCTTTATGGTTTGGTTCTGCTGCCTGTCATTACCAAATCAACTACCCGTTTGTGCGTGTATGACGATACCTGTAATTGGACAAACTGCCTCATATGCATTGATAGAGACTTTCAGAGTCATTCTGCACTGTAGATGCATTAATTGCTTTAAAATTTTTAATCAGGTTAATAATTATAGTGCGTTAAACTGCATTAATTGACAGTGCTTTAAATTGTATATATTTATTTTACTTATATTGGTAAAATGTGTTGTAATATGTGTGTGTGTGTGTGTGTGTTGATAATTTCTTTCCTGCTACTGTTTATTATACTTACATGGCACAAATTTAACACAACAATTCCCTGTAGGGTTAATGAAGTATTCGGATTCCCTTTTCAGTAAATGAACTAACTGATGGCAGCAGCTGGCATACTCTTGCCACCACAGTGTGCATTTACGTCCTCCTCAAGTTTCTGCAGGGTGGAGGGGCAGGTGAGGCAGAGAGAGTTCCATTGATTCGTAGCCACAAATCCATTTGTCACTTGTCCGTAGTGAACACTGTTATGTTTTCTCCCCCGCTTCCAGGTTCCTCAGGGTTTGTTAGTAACATGCGCTCTTTTCTGTGGATCCGAGTGCAGCAGTTTACTAACCGTGTCGTTCAGGTCCGATTGTTTGCCCACTTGCACTCCCTCTCTTTGCGCTGGCACTTGGGGCGCAAAACGGGCGACGTCCTGAGAAGCATCGACCGCGGCACCTCCTCCATTAACAGCTTGCTCAGGTTGGCATTAAAAAAAAAAAGCCTGTTGGGTTGTTTATGTATGACTTAAAAAAAAAGATTTGACTCAACTATCTTTTCTTTTTTTTTTTTACAGCTACATAGTGTTTAGCATCTTCCCAACCATAGCTGATATCGTCATTTCCATTATTTACTTCATCACTTACTTCAATGCGTGGTTTGGACTCATTGTCTTCGTCTGCATGACTCTCTACCTTAGTAAGTACAGTACCCGACGTATTCATGAAGCTTTATTGAAAATGGTTCATTTACGTGATCACTTCGAATGAAATTCCTTGTATTTATCCTCCAGCTCTGACCATCATCATCACGGAGTGGAGGACCAAGTACAGGCGAGAGATGAATCAACAGGACAACAATGCCAAGTCAAAAGCAGTGGACTCGCTGTTAAATTTTGAAACGGTATTATGACCTTTTGCAAAACGTGAATATTGTTTAGTTTGTGATGAAGATGTTTTAGTCACTCTTGATATTACAAAAACTACAAACTTATTCCCCCCTTTTCTCAAACTGGATAGTAATACCCACACTGACAGAGTATTAGTGATATCAGGGCTTATATATGGAATTTGTTCATGTTGAAATTGTGTTTCTTTGAGCATCACTGGCTCAAAAATCTCAGAAGCCAATGATTTTTTTCAGTTTCAGCCACTGGATGGAAATATTCTCAGCTGCAGTCAGAGCTATTACTCAGATCTAGTGTGGAAAAGTAGGATTTGGATAAGCAGGGGTACAATAGCTTCTATGAATTCACCTCACATTTGCATACAACATCTATTAAAGGGCCAGTGTTTCTGTGGGGACAAAATGAGCAATACAGGTCATGAACCAGTCCTTTTTGATGTTATCTATTCAATACCTCTATAAAGATTATCTAATGTCAGACTGATAATTTTGGTGTCATAGTCCATGTAATATATCCTGAATTACATTCCGATGCAAGTACAATTCAGAATAGATCAGTCACTATCCCAGGCGTTCACTCCTGTAGTGGATATATGCCACTGTTTGTTTGATTAATTCATCACAGATACGTTGAAATTATCTGTTGGTGATAAAGATGATATGAATAAGTCTATTCAGGCAGTCTAAAATCTCACATTTTGTTCTGCTTGTTTTGTCTGTTAAACAGGTGAAATATTACAATGCAGAGAACTATGAGGTCAGCCGTTTTGAGGACGCCATCTTAAAATATCAGGTGAGTCGGAAGTGTCGGCGCACATGTTCTCTGGCGACTGAACTGAAGCAAATTATAATGCAAATATTTCCTCATTCACTACAAACAAACACTTATTACTAGATGTAATACAACTAGCTGCGGCGCTCATTGTTATTTTCCAAAGCGCTACATAACACCTGACCTACTGGTTAAGATGAGTTAGCTTAGCAACACAATAACACACAAGTGCATACATGTCACTTACGCTCTATTTGTTTGATAAAAGTTTCAGTCAGGTTCTTAAAGCACCAATATCCATGTGTGACTAAAAACACATCTGTACACACTGGCCTTTCCCTCTTAAATCACCTCTTTTTCATCCCTACCTTTTGTCTTTTATTGCACCTGTCTGTTGAAATGTATTTTGTATTTTATGTATTATATTTGCTGGTTGAAAATGTATTGCTTTTAGTTTTTCCATTTTATTTACTTTTAGCCTTTTATTGTGACACTGTACAGCACTTTGGCCAGTCCCATCTGTTTTAAATGTGCTATATAAATTAAACGTACTTACTTGTTATTGATGGCTAGTTATAGTAGTTATATTTCATATTTTATATTTTGCCAAAATGTATGACGATGACACTATTTACCTGGCACTACAGAAATAGCGTGTACATACTCCTGTCAGGCCTCTTTTTACCTTCACGTAAAGCAGTTTGCAGTGTGTTAGCAGTGAATCACAAGGACTGGGATTCAGAGAAATGTTTGGAAACACCTCCTACACATTTTCACCAAGATGCCCAATTGCTAAACCTCCTCATAAAAACTACAATGCTCCTTTTTTCGTGTTTTATATGAACTGACTTTGATTTTGGTAGTTTACCGCTCACTTAAAGTGTGATCACAACTCAAAGAGTCAGAACCAAGGAGTAACTGCGAAACTTTTGTAACTGGCTATGGCATTCTTTAATTAGAGTGTGTTTATCACTTCCTTTGGGTGCCAAGCTGCACAGATGCTGCCTTGAAGCAAACTGTTGTGGCAAATCACTTAAAAGAAACATCAGCAGCTGTCAGATCCTGTAGAACTCTTCTTTTTACAAACTCTTGTATCAGCTCATGCAGCAAACATACAGCAGATACATCCGAGTTTTGATGGATTTTCTTTTTTCCAGGAGTCTGAGTGGAAGACACAGGCCTCTTTGGCCTTCCTCAACCAAACACAGAACTTAATCATTGGCTCCGGCCTGCTCACTGGCTCTCTCCTCTGTGCTTACTTTGTGACTGAAGGAAAATTTAAGGTATTATTCGCAAAGACACACATTAAATAACACCTTTGACTATAATCAGAGGTCATTAAAAAGCATCAAAGCACTACATTCAATGTCCAGAGGCATTAAATACTTAAATACCTTTGATTGGTTATTGATGAATTGATGGTTTATTTTGATTATATAAACTGTTAATTATGTTGATTAGAAGTATAGTGTGATGATTGACAGGCTCAACCCTTTAATTGGCTATTTTTAATGACCAATACATCACACGTCACAACGTGCTGTGAGCGTGCTAATGCTGTGGCGAAAGAACGGAGGGAATATTAGCAAATGTCAGAAAAATGGGAAAATGCGATTTTCAGCAGAAATGATTCAAGGAGGAACTATTCAGAACCTGATTAAAGCCTCTGGATGGTAAACTGTCATAAAACTATATATAAAAGTATCTGCAGTTGGACATGGACATTCAGTTAGTTTAAAGTAGCATTAACTTAGATTTACTGATGATTTGGGTCCCATATAGTCTTCTATAAGTGTCCTTTTTTCCTGTCAAACTTTGATACTAGGTTGGAGACTTTGTTCTTTTTGGTACCTACATAATTCAGCTGTACACCCCCCTCAACTGGTTTGGAACATATTACAGGTAAGAAGAGCAGAACACCTGAAACTATTGTATTCTATAACCGTGATCGCTGGATAATTTTCCCATTAACCTTTTTTTTTAATGGCAGAATGATCCAGAATTCCTTCATTGACATGGAAAGCATGTTCAAACTTTTTGAAGAAGAGGAAGAGGTACATTTTAATTTGTTGAATTTACTTGTTATATTTAACTGCCTTTTTGTTAAATGCAATGTATTTACTGTGTTGAACAGGTGAAAGACGAAGTCAACGCAGGCAGTCTCCTCTATAAGCAAGGAAAAGTGGAATTTGAGAATGTTTTTTTCAGTTACACTAATGGGTAAGTTCACTTGTGGTCATGTGATTAAAGACGAGAATAGCTGTAAGGTGATATGTTAATGCGGAATATCTGTGGTTTTACAGCAAGGAGATTCTCAGGGATGTTTCCTTCACTGTTCTTCCAGGACAAACAGTCGCCCTGGTAAAACACAGATGATTTAGGGATCTATATTTAAACTCCTTTAAGGGAATTTGTTAGAGAAGTCTAATATTTAATTGTATTTTTTTTCCCCAAGGTGGGACAGTCGGGATCAGGGAAGAGCACTATCATTCGACTTCTATTCCGCTTCTATAATGTTCAGGGAGGCTGCATTCGCATCGATGGACAGGATATATCGACTGTGAGTGTTATTTGTCAGAATCACTGCATGAAGATATAACATAGAAACAGAAAAGGATGAAATAAAGGAAAAAACTAGAGCATTTATGTATCGCTAATGCACAAAATAATACTAAAATGTTCTGTCACAGTGGCTTTTGAAGCTACGTTAAGAACCTGGGCAAACATTCATCTAATTGCAATAAACAGAGATGAGTCCCTTAGATATGATATTGTTAAGGGAACTGAGAGTGGGCAGGAAAAGCCGCTACATTCATCTTTTAATATTGCGGTTTGTGACTGTGTGTGTTCTCCCCACTAGGCCAGTAATGACTTTGTCTTTATTGTCTCCGATCAGGTGAAGCAGACATCACTGCGAGCTCATATTGGCGTGGTTCCCCAGGACACTGTGCTGTTTAACGACACTATCCGGCATAACATTCGCTACGGTCGCATTACTGCTACCGACCAGGAGGTGGAAGAAGCTGCTTTAGCTGCCGATATCCATGATAAAATCATGGCCTTCCCTGAAGGTAGTGTGGCGTCTGTAAATCTGAAATATTTCTTTTTTTAACTGTCTTAAGTGTTATTGGTGTTTACAGTAAAGTGAACATAATGAATTATTCCAGAGAACTATAAAAGATTTAGAACTTCATTATCTTTGACTTTGTTTTATATAAATTTTCTTGGCTTTTATTCTGTTTTTTTTTTTTTTTTTTTTTTGACAGGTTATGATACACAGGTGGGTGAAAGAGGACTGAAGCTGAGTGGAGGAGAAAAGCAGAGGGTGGCTATTGCCAGAACTATCCTCAAAGCCCCACAGATCATCCTACTGGATGAGGTGAGATTATGAAAAACCATGTACATTTGAACCATGTTCTGTTTACGCTTAAATACAGGTTAAGCACAAGTGGAAATCTAAATACAGGTGTAAACAACCACTGTTGGGATCCGATCAATCAGGGTAGTTTCTGAGATGGTTTGGGTTGCATCTAATTACCGTATTTTCTGGATGATAAGTTGCAATTTTTTTCGTAGTTTGTCCGGGGGTGTGGCTTATACACAACAACAAAATGTTCAAATTCATACAAAATTGTCAAAGAATATAAATACAAATATAATCAGATGTAATGAGAGATTAACAGAAATGAATAATGTTGCATAATTAAAGAGTCCCAAAAGATTTAATTGCATCACCGCTATATTTTCAGCCCATAGGATTCAGAGTTTATATTATTAAAAGCTTCATTTATTTCAACTTCATTAACCTGTTGTCTTTCTTCAGGCTACATCTGCACTTGACACGCAGACAGAACGCAACATCCAGGCCTCACTGGCTAAAGTCTGCACCAATCGTACAACAATTGTTGTAGCTCACAGGTAAGAGTTTTTTTTTTTTAATTTTTAAATTTTTTTATTGTTCTAATGTGAATGTTTTTGCAAGTCTGTAACCCAGTTTATTTCAACCTTAGGGTCACCTGAAATGCCCTGTAATTGATAAAAAAATAAAAACTTACTAATAAAAAAATATATGGTGTGTTGAAAAAGACAATTACAATAAAAAGCATGACAAACTGAAGCTGAAACTGAAGCACTATGGTACTGTTTATCCATCACATGTTCACTGTGGTACTGTTTATGTGTCACATGTTCACTGTGGTACTGTTTATGTGTCACATGTTCACTGT
>JAPSES010000124.1:10271203-10281698 GCA_029822895.1 Maxillicosta whitleyi | reverse complement strand
CACTGTGGTACTGTTTATCTGTCACATGTTCACTGTGGTACTGTTTATCTGTCACATGTTCACTGTGGTACTGTTTAGTTATTATTTAGGTTTTATTATTGTTTGTTCAGTATTAATTATTATCCTTATAAATACTGACCAAGGGAAATCAAATTCCTACTTTGTGCTTTAATCTGAACCTGCTTTTCTGCCTCCGTCCATAATAATATACATTATATAGACTAAATGTGTCTAAAATTAATGTTTATTTGCAACATAGTATCGTAAAAACAAATTAATTTTAGTAAAGAAAATGTCTCAGTTTTGAATGTCTGAGGTCACCAGAAGTTTTTTTTAATTTTAAAATGAGGTGACTAGCAAAAAAAAAAAAAAAAAAAAAAAAAGGTTGGGAACCACTGCTGTAACCTGATCTTTGAATGAATCGGCAGGTTGTCCACCATCATCGGCGCAGACCAGATCCTGGTTGTCAGCGAGGGTCACATCGCTGAGCGTGGACGGTAAGTGTAAAGCTCAGAATGACATCCATACAACAGGTCCCATTGTTCTCTGACCTGTGTATGACCCACCTCCTCTCTGCTCCCAAGACACGAGGAGTTACTTCACAAGGGGGGTCTGTACGCCGACATGTGGATGAAGCAGCAGCAGGCCCAGGACTTGGACTCGTCGTCAGACACAGAAGCCAAAGACCGCAAGTCTGAGAAACTACAACCACCGTCAACGTCTTCAGGCCACCGCAGCCACTGAATGTATTTATTGTTTTGTTTTGAAGGAGAACTCTACATTTTATCCTCTCTTTAATTGTATATTTAATGTATGACACTGACATGATGGGTAGCTAGAGGAAAAACTGTTGTTTTTTTTTTTTAGATTTGCGTCATAATGTGCAATGAAAGTTACTAAGGGAAGATGCCTTAAGACAACTCAAACTATCAAATGTACCAAGTATCAACATAGAGGTTATGAGTGGGTAAGTTTTTTTTTTTTTTTTTTTTTTATCTAGGGGCAAAGGATTAATGAGGTTTAAGTATTACTACATCATAAAACAAAAACAAGTGGAGGCGTTTATGGCTGTGTGTTCGTCAACTTATACTTTTATCAGGGTAGTGTTCTGATTTAGTCGCTTTTGAAGTCCTGTTTTTATTTGTAAAAAAAAAAAAAAAAACTTTCCTGCCATCTTTTTAATGTTATTTGACATTTTCTTTCGTTTTTTTTTTCTGCAAACTTCATAAATCTGAACCACTGATGAGTTAGAGATAAAAAAAGGGAAAGTTGTGAGGAAAGAAAGTGAATAAAAAAACAACTTTTTACCGCATTATCAACATTAAATTGTGTTAGATTATCAAAGAGTACAGATAAAAATGGGATATTAAACTGTCAGGGATTTTTTTATTTTTTTTTTTTACCAAGCTGTTGCCCATTTCTGAGCTTTGCTGTTACTTATGAAATGTACATAAGATCACTGGTGTGTTCTGTTTGATCTGTCTATCTTCTAAAGTTTTGTAAAAAGAAGTCAAGTTGCTATAATCTTGCAGTGCCGTCCAATTCTAAAACACTTTTCAACTCTTTGTTTTTAGTTGGAAATTATGTGTTATTGTTGCAGTGAATGAAAATGTATAAAATGACGTATAAGTCAAGCTGGATTACCAATGTATCAATACCACCATTACAGTTACACAACAGTTTAAATATAAGCATTTTCTGTAATAGACAGTTTTATGAATGAGAATAAGCCAATATAGTTATTTCAACTTATTTTACCTCATAATGAGGCCCATAGAAAGTGTTTGTCGTGATGTAAACAATCTGCAATGGTCTGTTTATTTGAACAATAAAAAATATTTTTTTTAAATTGTTTGAGTCTGGTCCATAATATATCAGTTATATAGGCTGATAGTCTTCCAAATATTGGTAATATTACATGCCGTTATGCTTTTGTACAGCAGGTGGCGGTATATGCCTTAAACGTACTACCAGTAAACTAAAAGGAAAATGCATGTATGCATGACTTGCAGTGGTGGAATGTAACGAAGTATTTTAACTTCGTTACTGTAGTTATGTAGTTTTTTTGTATTTGCACTTAAGTAAAAATAATAATGCATAGTGTTAAATAAATCTTTTTGTGGCAGTTATCTGTACTTTCGACTCTTTACATTTCGGAAAGTGATGCTGTTACTTGTTGTATTATATTAACATCTTTTTGTCTAATTCTTTATTTTGTGTGTTGAGCTTTTCGTCTATATCTTGCATGAAAAATCACACAGTATTGACACCAATCTTTTCAATACACATAATATTGCTTGTGAGCAGTGGCATTGACAGAGGCATAAATAAGTATGTCTACATTCTTTATCATAATGACACAGTCCACAGACTGACATTGTGTGAGTACTTTTATACTTTAAAGTACATTTTAAAATAAGTACTTAAGTAAGATTCTTGATGTAGTACTTCTACTTTTACTTGAGTAAATATTTTTTGCAGGGTATTGGTAGTTTTACTTAAGTACATGTACTAAACTTCAGTACTTCCTCCACCCCTGATGACTTGGAGACCATAAGTAAGATTTTACCTTAACAAACCTTCTGAGTTCTCCTTCATCAAAACTGCAGAAAATCACTGCTTCCTCTCTAAATAAAATAGCATTAAGGAATAGATTATTGTACGCAGCATTGGTATACTATAGTATACACAGTACTTCATAGCTGCTATTTATTTTGTGTTTTTTTTTCTGTTTATGTCCACACTCCAGTCCTGTAGGTGGCGATAAATGCGCCTTTCAGCTGCCAACCGCCATTAAAAGCAGAAGAAGCCGAAGAAGAAGGAGGATGACGTCATCGTCTGACTGCTCTACGGCGCCCCCTCTTTTATCTGTATGGAACTGCAGGCAGACCGCTGGACCCGGGTTGTGTTTTCTGCGGTCAGGGCGTGTAGCATAGCTAAGCGGTACGGTACAAATTGTACCAGCAAGACGGGGGGGCAAAGCAAAACAGTCGTTTCTCCTACACTCGGTCGACAAATGTTTTAATTTTGGCAATTATGGATTTTGACGCGTTGTTTAACGAAAAGACATTTCAGTTTTCGGACTTCCAGGAGTTTACGGTATGTTATTGATCTGATACCCGAAAGGCTAACAAACTACGGAAGCTAATATTTACAAGCTAATGTTAATGAGAGCCAAGTAACGCAGCGTTCTTCCCAGCTACCATATGACGAAAGTTACTTTCCAAACTAATTTTGGTGAAAAAAATGAACATCCCTGTTATTGAAATAGATGTTTCATGGCTAATATCTCCTGCTTAAAGCTCGTCAACTTTATTTGCGCGTAGTTTCCACTAATATGTAAACCCAGCTTAACGCTAGGGGCCTGGTGTTAGCTTGGCGCGCTAACATGATTGATAGCAGGCGTCTAAACAAAGAGTTATTTCCTGTTACTTAACATTTCTACAAACTACCGTTATCTTAAAAAATGTTACTATTATTGCGATGTTGTTGTCATATTAACACAATTCCCATGAACTTACAGTTTCTTCCTGGACACCAGAAACTGACTGAACGAGTTAGGAAACGACTGTATTATGGCCTGGACAAAGATGTTTCTCTTGATGCCCTCTCCTGCCCTGTTACAGGTAAACCTCTCTTTTCTGTCAATTTGGTGTTAAATTAAATGTGTCCTTAATCTCGCAGTGGATGAGATCTACCATGTGTCTCCCAAGTACTTGCAGTCAAACCATCAGTCTCAGTCTGTTAAAATCTCTGTTCTTTCTTGATTGCCAGATATTGCCGTAGAAATCTTCCAGAAGTCTGCCCCAAGCCCGATCCGAAAGCTCCAGAAGAAGTATGCTGCTCATGTTGCCAGGTTTGTTCACATATCTGTTTTGCATTGTTCTGAACACTGCACTGTTGAGATGCCATCCACCTAAATCAAACTTTGTGTTCTTTTCACAGGGAAGCTTGTATCTCTCCATGTGCCATGATGCTGGCTCTCATTTACATAGAACGGCTGCGACATAGAAATCCTGAATACCTACAAAAGATCTCCTCCTCTGACCTCTTCCTGATCTCCATGGTATGTGTTGTTGGTGTAAAGGTCATTCTAAATATGGTGTGTTATTTCTAGCAGGTTCGCTCCTTGTTTCAGTTGTATATGGAGATCTTGTGTTCCTAGTGTTATATTCAGTTAAAGGTTAGAGAGCGGTGACAAATAGCCTAATGTGTTTTTGCCCCTTTGTATTAGATGGTAGCCAGCAAATACCTGTATGACGAAGGTGAAGAAGAAGAAGTTTTCAATGACGAGTGGGGAGCAGCTGGGAAGCTGGATGTTCAAACTGTCAATACCCTGGAGATGAATTTCTTAAACGCCATTGTGAGTACTGGCTGTGATGCTTCATTTTTTTCCAAGCAGTACCGTATATGCTTGAGTCAAAAAATTTTGGAAAGCATGAAGACATTGCATGCTACAATAAAAAATATAACCTATGTGCTTTTCTGTGATTAGTGGATATGCAACATTGTTTTTGGCTAAATAGTCAAATACATTTTCTGTACATAATTTTTTTTTTTTTAATTTGCACACATCTTCTTAAATACTGCATTGATTTCACAATTCAATATTTATGTCACAAAGCATTCATTCACACTCAGTTTCACTCTGTTTTTGTGCATGCTTTGTAAAGTGGAAAGTTCTAGCTCTTCAATTAACTATTGCGTCTTCTTTGTTTTAGGAGTGGAGCCTCTTCACGGAGCCAAATGACTTCTTTGATATACTTGGTCAACTTGAAAACAGGTTGGTTGTCAGCTTCTTTTCTCTAGTTTATCTTTAAATGTAAACTTGTACTTCTAAATTGTACTACTTTAGAATTTGTTTATGATGTGAAATTGTATGAAGAAGCAGGGTATGTGTACACTGACATGTAATAATCCTGACTTTGGTCTAAATTGACAGCATTGCAGAGCGACAAGGGATGAAACGTGGGTGGTTTACATACACTGACCTCTGTGTCCTCCTGGAGCAGACAGCATTGAGCCAAGCCCTTACAGCCATCTATCAGCACTTTACTAAAGTATGAAAGAGGTTGAATCGCACCAAGTACGATCATTCTCCCTGTCTATTTACACTCGAGTGGAACTTGTTAGTGAATATTTTTTCCCTCTATGTTCGTCTTACAGGTATCTTGTATGATCGGTCTGGTCTATTTGACGAGTGTTGCTGGCCTCATCGCCACCAGCACCGTTCTGCACCAGCTCAGTCTTGCCAGAAGCGGCCAGTCCACCCTTCTGCCACAAGTAGAAATAAGCTCTGCCCATCTTCACACCTCCAACATGAACCCTGAAACTCCCGCTGCAGTACAACCCTGTTGTGTTTTGGCCAACAAGAGTCTGAACCATCAGGTCGGTACACATGGAATGGGCCAGCAATACAGACAAGATCCACCCTCGTCTTCTTCCCAGACGTCGTTACTGTGTGTGTGGGGTTCCATCCTTGCATCAATGGGTCACATACATCCTCTGTCTGAAAATGAAGCCCCCCAGTCTTGGTCTGCTGTCTCGCTCTTCTGTCCTGGCTGTCTGGCAACGCTTCCTCCTCTTCAGTGCGGCCTGAAAAATACCTCATCGACACGCTCCACTCAAAAGCACTTTGTTAAAGATCAGCGCCACGTGCCATGGCTGTCCTCTAGAGTCTTCGGAGGTGTGGAGCCGACTCTGAACTCTCCCCTGGGGGTGTTTGCTCCTGTCCAGCTGGGATGCTGCCACCCAGAGTCGATATTACCTGTCAATAAAGCCCAGGCTTTACTCATGCCAGGCTAAAACCCCAGTGCTGTCAGCCTGTAGTAACGGACTCTGGAAATTGAACCAGCATTGTTTTCATGATGCTTTTACATCACATTTTTTTATTTACTTTTCCAGATCCCGATTACAGGTGCAAAAGCATCAGCAGGCACATTCTCTGAAATAATAGGGCACAGGGTGAAACATCAATCACAGTTCAATCTTACAGACATAGTTCGCCATCAGTTAAATGCCACAGTTTTGCATCTTTTTTTTTTTCACAAGAAGTGTAAATGGGTGCTTTGATACACTTTTTTTTGCCTACATATTGTTTTGTAACCCATATTTATCACCTTTAGGGAATGCAGACTCGTCGGATGAGAAATAGCAGCCTTTATCATTGGTGTGTTTCGCGATCGTATATCAGTTAATGAGTATTTGCCAGATCTGTGAAAGTATGGGAAGTTTGAAAGTTTCACAGCAAGTTTGAAGAAGGGACAAAGCCAGGTTTGCTGCTTTGAAATTTAACTCGCATCTATGTATTTGCTTTATGTTAACTCTTTCCACACGCAAAAAAGAAAATTGCAATAGAGGTTTACATAAGATACTTGGTGATTGCACTGTTTTGGAAAACAAATTCTCAATGCTTTTTTTAGGAGAAAGTCTAAGAGAAAACAAGTTGAATGCAGATTGTTCCCATACCTCAGTAGAAATGTCACTGCTCACACAGGAGAGCATTTCTAAGAACATCGTCGCATTTGATTGAAGTCAAGTTAACCATCTTGTATTTTTCTTTTATCATCATGTGACATCATTGGAGTGGAGTGCACGGAATGGCTATCACTCATTTTATTGAATTTTTTTACTTAATGTGGTGGAAAGTTTGTATGAAGGAGATTCTAGATTTTCTGGTTGGGGTTCTTGAAGTGAATGCTTCTAATACGGTAGCATTTTGTGCATATATTTTCCAGTCATAACTGCAGTATTTTTGTGTATTAAGTTTTGAATTTGCACATCAGACTCCTTTTTCTGCTGCAGCACAACATGTCACTCCAGTTCCACTGCGTTCTCAAACATATCACTTTAAAACATCAGAGAAAAATGTTAAAAATGGACAGTTTTGACAAAGTCCAAGCAACATGGCTCCCTGCGTATTTACTTTGTAACCAAAAGTTTGACCTATTGCCCACAAGCACAATTTGCTTTAATTTTGTAAATTATGTAAAAATCTGTAAAGAAAAACAACCTGAATTAATAAAGAATGACATTTGTGGCATTTTAGTGTGTTTAGTGTTGATATGACTCAACATCCTGCATGAATTTCAAGTCAATATGTTCTGTAGGTGCAAAGTTATTATAAATTCTAACATATTAACACCATCTTTAACTATAATAATCCAGATTTGACCATTCAAAGCAATAGTTACTGAGCTTAAATGAAAAGCGTGATTTATGAAGCAGTATCCAATACACTGAGAATAACATGTTTTACAGGCCTTGGTCCGTCCCTCCTACTGAACCTGTGCCAACCACCCCCTTACCCCCCCACACAGCCCAAGACATACCACCCGAGAACTCCTAATATAGACCCAACTGCACCGAGGACGGGATCCTAGACTCAAAGTCACCAACGCTTTGGAGTTTGCTGTGTTGAAAATAACATTTTCATGGCCACGCAAGAGAAATATGGAGCCTCGATCTCAGGTAAAATGTAACTTTAGGGTAAATATCATCAAAGAACAATGTGTGGTGAGTGATAGTTATTACTGCAACTGAGGAAATGAGTAGATCAGTGGCTTTCCGGCTATTTGGGAAATGTTCCGTGAAGAATGTCTCACTTGGTGTCTCGTAGGTGTCATTCCCAGAAAAGATAAAAGCAGCACAGACACGAGGTAAGGTGACAAAAAAGAATATATTTGAAGTTGTGGGATGTAACTAAGTGATTTTATTTAAGTATTGACAATCATTTTGAGGCATTTGAGTTGAAATATTGACATTTTAAACGACCTCATACTTGTACATCAGAACATATACTACATTTCAGATTATTTTTGTGTCTCATTCCTGTCCAGTGAAAAGTAAATATCTCCATATGTAGTGATTATTCGATGATAAAGGTTTAAATACTCCTTTATTGGTTGAGAAAACAGTCTTCTGTAGGTTAAAACCCCCTGGGAACAGCTTGGAAATGCACTATTACAACACTGAAAACAAGGCTCTTATTCTGAAATCTTTTATTTTATTTTATTTTTTTAGACATGCATGGATCTCAAAGGACTGTAACACTACAAACATACAGTATGATGAGCTTCCACAAAATTATTAGACCCATCAAAAACAATGCTTATGCAATCAAGTCCCAACTCCTGTGTGTATCATGTGACTAAAACAAACAGAAAATAAATCATGGAATGTCTAAAAGCATTGTTTTTGTCATAGATATTAATGTAAGAACTGAAATGATTTTGGTTTTTATAAGGAAAACATCGAAAATGGATAGATATCAGCTCTGAAATTAAACTATTATGAGCTATTTTTGTTGTTATCATTATATTTGTCCAAACACTAGTTGTACCAGGCATTAAAATTGAAGAAAATAACAGCGGTCTAATAATTTTTTCCACCACTGTAGACAGTAATGCTTGTATTGTGCAACATGTGCATTGATTTAGATGTAATATGGATACAAATACATCATATATAGAGCAGATGAAGGGCAATTTAATGCATATTTTACTACTACATTTTATAACTTCAGTATTAAATAGGGGTATTTTCATGGTATTAGTACTTCCAGTGAATTAGAGTACCAAAAGTCAGCAAAAACAATGGTTGTGCAATCAAATATTACTCCTGTGTGACTAAAACAGACAGAGAAGAAAACATTATCATTATATTTGTTTAAACAAATGTACTTTTAGTTATACCAGGCATTAAAATGGAGAAGAAATTGAAGAAAACAAGGGTGGTCTAATAATTTTTTCCACCACTGTAGACAGTAATGCTTGTATCATGCAACATGTGCATTGATTTGGGGTGGTCTAATAATTTTTTCCTCAACTGTATGTGAGTACAAATGACAAAACTAATCAAACTCATGTTGGTTCAGGGGCCACAATACAGTTTAATATGACTTGAAGTGGGCCAGATCATAAAATAATAACATAATAATATATAAATTATATCAATTCCACAATTATATGTGTGATTACTATGTTTTAGAATGAAAAAAAAACCTCAAAATTGTATTACTAATGTTTACATCTACAAACTATCCTTTAAAAACATGAACAAAAAGAAATTTATTAAGAAAAAAAAGGGCTTTTTTTTTTTTTACAATTTATTCCATTATTACAAATACACAAAATATTTAATAACAGGCACAATATTGGTACAATTACATTTAAGTCTCTTAAGACATTTCTGCTTGTTCATATTTGTTCAGGTTATTAAAATTTTCTCTAGTCTGTAAATGTAAACATTTTTAACTTTTTTTTTTTACACTAAAACAAAGAGGGAAAAAAATTTGTTTTCGTTATTTATAGGTTAATATCATAGTGTTTTATCAGTCTGACCTAAAATTATTTGAAAATTTTGATAATTATTTGTTAATATCTTCAGTGTGATTTTTATATTTTACTAATTCATCCCTTGTGGCGGGCCGTTTTTGGCCCCCGGGCCGTATGTTTGACACCCCTGCTCTAGATATATGCAATTCAGGATAGATTTGATCCAAAAGAACATGGGATGGAGGAGTTGGAGGTTTCCATTTAAGTAAGATCCAACAAATTATGTTTTTAAATGTGTCTTTAAATCTCCTGCAGATGCTGACGCCACAGTCTACATGAATTTTATGAAAAACCATCGCTGCTATGACGCCATTCCAACCAGCTGTAAACTGGTCATATTTGATACCACGCTACAAGTGAGTTTACCTACTAAAAAAATGATCACCACAACTCACTGTTCTCATTTAATGGTGATTTTTTTGTTTGTTTTTTGCGATTTTTGAGGTAAAAAAGGCCTTTTTTGCACTGGTGGCAAATGGCTTAAGAGCTGCACCGCTGTGGGACAGCAAGTTACAGAGATTTGTGGGTAAGGCAAGAAATCAATCACTATGAAATATTGAACGCTGTGAGTTAATGGTGATAAAAACATCAGTCTTATTCTGTCACAGGCATGCTGACTATTACAGATTTCATCAACATCCTTCACTGTTACTACAAGTCCCCTATGGTGAGTGGGATTCCTCCACATTTTTGTCCACATTTTGAAGATAGCACGGATGCCACAGCGTGTATTTGACACCATGTCTTTTTTATATTACTGGAGTCGTAAATCAGGGTTAGTGGAACAAACTATTTGACAAAAACAGCTGCCAAAACACACCAAGACTATCCACCCTAGTTTTTTTTATTTGACAATATTTACTACCATAGTACTGTGGCATGAGATATTGGTTTGTCTATTGCCTCAGAGCCAGTCGAATGTTAGCATTTGTACTAGAGCCAGTCACAGATACTGTTTCATGAACTCATTATCTCCCTCGTAAGTGCAGAGCTCTATGTGTTTGTGTCGTTTCCGAAGCCGCGTCCGCCTCAAACTTTGTCCGGAAGATTTCTCTAAGGCTATTACTCCGATTTTCTTCAAATTTTGCATGATTGTACTTTGGGTCCATGCAGAGGGCGGAAAGGAAGGTGGTTGACCTTGACCTAATTTCAAGGTCACA
>JAPSES010000124.1:10226331-10244779 GCA_029822895.1 Maxillicosta whitleyi | reverse complement strand
TGACGTCAGGGCACAGACGTTGGGTGACGTTCTTTTACATTTAAAACAACGGGGGCAGCTCAGCTTCTGCACCCCCCCCCCCCCCCCGGAACCCTGAACAATAATATTTAATTCAATTCAACTTTATTCATAGAGTACAATTGACGCACAAGGGAGACTCAATGTGATTCACAACAGGTATAGAACATAAAAAAAACCATTATATAAATAAATATAATTTAGTTGGGTATGAAAACAAGCAACAGTTGAAACAGGAATGGATTAATATCCTAGGCATCCTCCCGTCCTTAGCAGCAGAACCAGTAAAATACATTCATAATAACCTGTAAATAATGACAACTCACTCAGTCTTCTCATTCCTTTACTGTCAAAAAAGCTAAATTACATGAAAATGTTTACATTCGTGCACTATTCTGTCACAAAAAAAGCAAATAACCTGAAAAAAAGTTCTGCATGTTATTCACTTTTTTTTTAAAGGATAGATTGTAAATGTACAGTTTTTCCTGATGTAATTTTATTTTTTTCACTCTAAAACATAGAGAAATGTATCTAGTTGACATGATTTATATATTATTATTATTTTCCTGGTCTGACCCACCATAGATTATATTGGGAAGATGTGGCCCCTGAACTAAAATGAGTGTGACACCCCTGATGTAGATGTTCATAAAAGCTATTATATCAAAGTAACCAAACATTTAATACAGCCAATGTTATTTGTCAAACTCCATGGGGTTTATTGGTAAATCAGTATTCCAAGTTCACTACAGAGTTTCTAAACATCCAAATGGGTCATATCTGATGATGATTCTCTTGGGGGTTAATTAGTTTACATCATCACTTAAAGCGTACACAAACTCTTTCAGTGTTTACATCCTGCTGAATATGAACAGATTGCACAAATCAGGCATAAAATGATACAAAATAAGCTGTAAACAACAAAATGAGTCTCAACATTATGGGTTTTTTTTTGTCTTGTATGCTTTTATTTTGTGTTATTTATGTTATTTTTACCTTGATATATCTCCCCGAGTCATTTCCATCTTTTCCATAGTTTTCATTTTATTTTGTTTTTGTGCCGTTTTCAACTTGATTCATGTTTTGCGTCATCGTCGACTTGTTTTGTCTTTTACTTCATTGTCATTGTGTGTCTTTTGCACCATTTTCATCTTGTTGTGTCTATTACCAATATTTTAAAACCACAAACTACCACGGAGATTAATCAAGTTTTTACTTATGACAGAAAAATCAGTTTTAAAATAATACTATGTAGTAATTTTGGCCGTATTATCCATCCCTATTAATGGTTTAAAGTGGCAAGAAATGAAATCAGGAAGAAAAATGCTAGAAAATAGAAAATATAGGCTATAACTTCCTTCTGCAGCACTCTTAGTCTTAGTCCAAATGAAAAAAAAAATATATAAATCTTATTCTAGATAAGTGAAGCAATTTTTAATATAATGGAGAATTCACATCTAGATCATTGATGGAACCTGGTCAGCGATTTGTAATCACAGTTTTCAGTCACAAATTCACGCCTTTACCTGAAATTGCCTGTAATTAGATAAAAATTTTGCCCAGTGACGCTAAAAACTATCAAGTCCTGTCGCTTTAAGTTGTCATTCTCCTGAACTGTAGCTCTGGTTCAGAATCTGTTACGCAATATTGAGGGTAAAACACCAGTGCAACCCTGCATTATTTAATATTCATGTTGTTATGTTCTAAGTTCAAGCTCTGACCTACCAGTAAACCAGAAACTGGGGCTGGAAAGCCTTGATTGGCCATTAAAAATGCACTGCAGCCTACTCCCCCCCCCCCCCCTCAGATCTTCAGCTACACATCCACTACTTATCAAAGAGCTCATGTCTGTTAGGAAGTAGCTGCAGTATCCAGGCTGTAAAGTGTGCGGGAAATGAGAGAGGTTGGAAAGCAGCCTGATCTTGTCACTTCGCCCGCTCATTGTATCTCGAGCCAAAAGCCACAAGGGGTGACCGCATTTCGCTGTGTCACCGAAAAGGTTGCTGCTCCGCAATCAAGCCAGACCTGGAAGCGGAGAAACACCTGTGAGGACGGGGGGAGGGGGGGTAGACAAATGTCAAGAGGGAGAGGAAAGAAGCGGGAGGGTGAGGACAATGGAGAGGCCACTCATGAGAACCAATAAAGCATTCTTCAGAGCAGCTGATGTCATGTGAAATACGACGGCTTGGAAACACTGAGGTCAGTCTTGGTTTTCCTTGGGTCCTCTGCCAAAGTCTGGAAGTCCCACTTTTTCACAACACTTGGCTTCACGCTAGTGCTCGGCTCTTTACTGTAACACTCAAATGTTGGCAGGCTGCTATGCTTCTTTTTTTTTTTTTTGCATCTGGGTTCATGTAGGACACTGAAGTAATCTGAAGTTTCAGTCAGTAACAGCAGTGACCTACAAGACGGCGAGAATCCCAGGGAAAGCGGCCGGCCTTGCTGTGCAGATTGACACATTTTTGTGAGAGAATCCCTTGACAGTCAGTCAAACCTGCAGGCTTAATCCCAGAAAATAGCTGTGTGTGTGGCTGCGTTTCACCAAAGCTCGATCGCTAATACTCTGGCAGCTCCGAGACTGAACCCAAGACTGTATCGACTGATTCTCCGGGTTAAGTTAGTGGCTGAGTAACTTTGTAATCCCTCCATGTGCTCCGTTGATCTTCACTCTCTAGTGATTTGTCGTTATTTTGTGCCACATGACTCTTAGTGTTGTTACTCTTATGCCTAGTATGAGATTACTCAAAGAAAACTAATATTTTTTCATAATTTAGTATCTATATTACTGGAATATTTAGGAAACAGCTCGAAGATCACATCTTATTGATAAAAGCAGAAATAATAGTCCAGAAAACGCATGATTTTAATTAAAGTTATGCTTTAAGTTTGTCTGTCATCATCGTAAATCTTGAGTTTAAATCCTGTAATGGTAGGGAAAACTCTGGATTATTCCAAATGTTGCATTTTCCAATTTAAGATGTTGGTTATGATGATAAAATTCAGGTTTTAGGAGCATTCTTTGGATATGTATACAGTGCCTGTGGAGTATACGTCTCAATAGGACTTATTAATGCAGTTGACAATAAAAAAAAAAAATCATCTTTGTGCATTGTATAAAAAAGATGGTTAATAATTTGCATGGCTGGAGTGGACATTCGCATTTGTGTTTGGAAAAGAGAAACATTATTTGTAATCATTAATGAAGGCTTTAATATCACACCGTTTTTTTGGGTGTATGTTTATATCACAGTGTTAGAAGGCTGTATTCACAAGGTCAGTCAACAAATTCCATTTTGATACAAAGAAGTGGCACAGAGTGTGCACAGCTGTATATAAACAGGAATGTTTGTGGAATATTAGCTTTCAGTAGCCTTGAAATAGCTCATAAGATCGTCTTTTTCAGATAAAAGAAGGATCTGTTTGTCATCGCAGTGAATGAAATGTAAGATTTCGGCCTCAAAGCTGATCACTGACATAAACACCCTGCTTTTCCTGCAGTTACATTAAACCCGTGCACATGTCGGAACACAAAAGGGATCCGACATCAAAAGAGCAGGCTCAAATGTAGCCTAACACAACAGGCATTTTATCATGTAATTCTGCAGCCAGCCAGTGTGGGCTCTCCATTAGATCCCACTGGCCATCGTGGGAACATTCCTGACGCAGCATTATTCCATAATTCCCACCATGTGTGGTTTCTCCAGAGCTGGGTCCTCTCTTTGCACGAACCGTGGAGAATCCCACTGAGGAGAGGAGATCAGCCCCTTGTAATCGTAACCAGACATCAGCGAGAGCGAGTGTAAATGATCGGTGAAGGTCAACGACGCACCGCTGGTCGTAGCGCCCAAACACAGCGGTTTGTGTGTTTAACCTGAGACTCACTTCTCATATTTACGGTAACATCATGTGACCAGGTGTCAGTTGAGCCTGTCGATAATCCTGAATGCACTCAAGTACCTGCAGTTGGGTAAATATTAGTGGGGAGATTTGATGAGGTTGTTTAATTATTCATAACAGCTGCAGTCTTCCTTGTACTATGATGTGAAGCGGGGCATCGATATGCCACGCAAACTTGTTTTTTGGAATTAAAGTAGCTGCTCCGTTAACAATTGGACCGGGTTTAAGACCTCCGACTGACAACGAGCTTCATATGGCGCTTTTCCACGACATGTTACCGGCTCTACTCTACTCGACTCTACACGGCTCTTTCGCTTTTCCATTATGAAAAAGACCCAATGCTAGTTTTTTAGTACCGCCTCAGTCGAGGTTCCAAAATGTTGGGACCGACACCTAAACACTGCAGACACTGATTTGTCAGACAGTTTTCTCTGTGACCTGCGATTTACACCATGAACGGTCACGTAGATTCAGTCTTTGGTAGCGGACGTAAAAATCCAGACGACAAAATACGCAACAAGTGAGTTTTCGGCAACTCTCTGAGCAGATGACATGGAAGTAGTGTCGGAGTAACGAGTCGAGTTGGTCCCATGTAAGTGGAAAACAACCACAGGAATACCGAGTAGAGTAGAGTCGGTACCATGCAGTGGAAAAGCGCCAATAGTGACCCATCAATCGGCTCACTGATGGTGCGCCTCTGTGCCCCGGGTCACGGCGAAGACCTTATCGGACTCTGAACCCAGATGAAGACGCCGGTGGCTGTTGTGGATCGATAAATCTCACTGTACTGAGCTGTTGTTACACTGATCGTCAATGAGTTAGCTCTATGTCTCAAGAAGATTATAGCGGTGAATGTTTTTTTTTTTTTTGCTTTGTCTTGTTAAACAATGCAGCGATATATCACATTTGCAGATTACATCTTGTCATGCAACAGAAGAATGAGTGGAATGCATCTTTAATCGCTGATCTATAGTCTCCGTCGCGTGACCCTGACATGTTGTGTCGGTACAGTGAAGGTCAGACCGTCTTTACTTTGTAAGATGCTGTGAGGTTGTTTGCGTCAGTGTTGGAGGTAGCATAGTGTTACTGTAATCATATTACATTGGTCTGAATTGAATTAAGTAATCATATTATATTTATTAATGGCACAGTTATGTGTGTTCTGTTGTTTAATTTATTCAACTATCCGACAAACAACAACAAAATAGACGTGTTTTATGCACATTTGTGGATAACACAACTTCAGTGCTATTTGATTCGGGGGTTTAGATGTGCACCTATTAGAACCTCGTAGAACTATCAAGGAAAGGTATTTATTTACTTATACATGATTTTGAGGCAGTTCATATTCATGACAGGTGTTGCTACTAGAGCTAATGTGTTTCTTATCGCTATATATGTTTATTATGAGAACATTATAGTCTCTGTCTTGGTGGTTTTCACAGGTTTAGTGACTTAGTGATGACACTTTATTAACATCAGGAGATAGAAATCCGAGATAAAAGTGACATTATTTTAAAACTCACACCTTCTGAGTGCAGGTTTTTCCTTTATGTCCAATTCAAAATGCTACATATAAAGATCTAATGTTGTATTGGGGTGTTACGGTAAAGTGAAGTCAAAATATCAGAGTCATAGTAGGTGCCAAATTACACAGAGGCACAAATTATATGTAGTAATAATAGTGATCGGAAATTAAAACTATAATCTCTCTTAAAACCAAAATCTTACACCAGAGGCTAGATTTTCTTAAGCTTGTAACCAGAGTCAGGAAGTAGTGCAAAAATGTTGTTTCCTGTCAGACTAATTAAATCATAATATCCAAAATAGAATAGAATAGTCTTGTCATTGTGTACAAAATTAGTGAAATTAGGAGTAAACTGTATGCTGAAGGGTAGTTCGGCAGTTTTCGTGTCAACTCCAAAAAACTATTGCATGCTGAAGCTTTTAAACATGTCAGAAAAAGGCGTTCTTTCATGTTTGTGCAAATGAAATTTAACATTATTGTAGTTAACACATGATAATGAATTACATTCTAATAGCTAGTAAATAAATGTACATTTTTATTGATGGAATATTCCACACCTGCACTGGTTGTCATGATCTTCAATTGTTGGGTGTTTTATTTCACGGTACAATCACTATAACTGAGTAAAATAAGTTTAATACATGACTGTATATGCTACTGATCTACAAGGTGGTCCGACTCATGTGTCCAGGGGGGGCCAAATGTTCACCGATCTGTCTGTTGATATGCTGTGTCCATGGTTAACAAAGACAGTCTATGTGTCATCCTGTCCATAGTGTCTGTTTTTAGTCAAGTCCGACCCGTTTCATAGTCCGTCTTCATATATAGATGTGTAATTGTTCCATCTATAAACATTAGCTGTAATGGTTGGGGGAACTCCTTACAAAAAAGGGGATTTCACAGACCCTACTCATACATGTATCGCGTCTGATTCCTGCTTGCTCATTTATTTCGCTTCCCCCTCCAACAATCCTGTCTTTCTTTTCCTGCTGTGACATCATCATCGCCCTTGCTAGCTCAGTGTCCAGCCGTCCTTCCCACTTCCTGCCCCGACAGGAAATGAGCCGCCCCAGAGGTCTGGGGGAAGTTTGGGTGGACAAGGACACACCTGTATCCACTACACAGCGGTCTGTGTTTCCCCTCGGTCTGTTGTTGAAGTGCGGCATTAATCTAGGCCACATTAAAAGTTTGCTGCAACTGTATTTGTGAAGGTGGGGAGCCACAGGACACCCTTTGGGGAGCTGTTTTTCTTTAAAGGTGCCTAAAAGGTCACTTAAGTATAGTGGTGGAAGAAGTACGCACATCCTTTTAGTTTAATAAAAGTACTAATACCACACTGAAAATAATAACATGTTGTATTCTAATTTAACACAATGTAACATCTACTTTCATTCATTGCCTATAATTGTTTTTATACCATTTTTTTTTAATTATAATGAAATTATTTATGTTGTTATTCCTGCTGTCGGGGGCCTTGGGGGGGAAAAATGATATTAAAGGCAATGTATAATGAACTTGTTTGTTACATTGCTCAAAAAAAATCAATTAAAAAGAAAATAAATTATTTAGGATCAATATACATAACTAAAGATTACGTGAATAAAATCATAATTTCCTGCCTCATTTGGAAACATGATTTTTTTTTTTTCTCATCTTAGAAAAAAAAATCAGGAGAAAACAGTTCCTCTGAACATGCCACTCCTATTCATCATGAGTATTATGACAGCAGAAATTACATATACTCTCCGGTAAAGTTAAAGATCCTCTCCTTAAATAGAAGGCTAGTACCACACTGAAAACACTCCACCACAACAAAAAAAAGTCCAGTCTTTAAAATCTGAATCAAGTAAAATTATGGGTTTGTCTGCATGCATCAGCAAACTACACTGCATCTGTAAGATTAGCACTGAAATGTCTAAATATGGCTATTCCCATATGATATATTACTTACAGTACAGTGTATCAAATGTTTCCAGCAATGGACATAATCAAATGGTTGCAATTTAATTCAGTGTAACATCCGGTTGCCTGTCAGTGCCATAATATCAGCTTTTTCATAGCATGAATATATCAAATTAGCATAATGTGAATAGAAAAAATAGAAAAAAACAGGAGAAAACTGCAACTCTGATCATCCTACACTCCTGATATCTATTATTGTTATTATTTTATAGTTATTTTTATTATGAAAACAAAAATCACATATTGTCTATAGTAAAGATGTGCGTTCAGAGCTCTTCTACTGTCTTTTATCTTGGGAAAAAGAAGAATTAACATCCTCTTCTTAAGTAAAATAGTCATACTGTATTATAACTAAGCCTATTCTCCACTATAACTAAAAATTCTGGAACTAAAACCTTAAGTTAAAGTAGATATTTCATGCAAATATGATCACTGCAGCTATAATATTAGCATTGATATATTTAGAAAGGCATTTCCACTATCCTATATTAGATTATATCAAATGTTTTTAGCAACGCTTATAATCTGACAGATTTATTTCGTCAGTCATTATATATTAATATACGTCACTGGTTTCGCCTGTAGTTCTGTCTGAGGAAATCTGAGTGGTAACATGGTGTTCCAGAACTACAAGGTCCATAATGCAACAGTACAGGAAACGGACTGAAGGAAGGACTTTCACAGAAACATGAAGAGCATGAAGCATGAAGAGAAAGTTCTTTTTCATAGTTGGTGTAGGTCATAAATTTAAATCATAATGGTCATAAAAAGGTCTTTAAAAGTCTCAAATTTTACTGCCTTAACCCTGCAGACACCCTGTGCTGTTACGAAACATCATTTTAGATGTTTGTAGCACAATACAATGTACATCACTTTGATAAAAATTGCGGGAAAAACTCATGTTTTTTTGTGTGTATGCCTTTAGATATATATTTTACATCAGTTAAAAAGTGCTTGAAAAATGTGTAAGAACCTTGTGTTAAAATGACCTCAGTCTGTATTAACCCATAACGACCCAGTTCTACTTTTGTGGCAGATCTCAAATGAGTTTTTTCTTCTTTTTTTTTTTTAACTTCTTAAGTGATTTATCACCATTTATTCTGATTATATGGTCAGTATTTTCCATTTCAAAGTGAAAACCAGATCCTTTTTCTACATTTAATTTACTGATCATGACTGATATCCATAAAAGTTCAAGTGTTATTGTATCATAGACAGAGAAATTGGAAGAAACAGTGACTTTTTCAGTCAAAATATATTAAGTAAACATAAAAACACGTGTGTCCATCCACTGTCAGTGATCCAACTCCATTGGTTTTACTGATGTATCAATATTATAGACAATGACAGTGTTTCCATGGTAACTGCGAAACCTCTGAATGCCCAAATGGGTCATATCTGATGACCATGAAAAGATGATAAACTGTATTTTACACCAATTATTTACATGTTTTGATAGGATTAATGGCTTTTTATGGGTTAATAATTTACTGTGATTAATGAGTGTTAATGATTTACTGTGGATCAACTTTTGATATCCGGAAATTATCTTGGTTGCCAATGGGTGTTTGGGTCTTTATGGGATAAAAGCAGCTTAAAAATGAAATACTCCCTAATACTAATGTGCATGTACTTTGAAATGTATATTAAAATGACTTTCACCGCTGCTTGAGCATTGAGTCACAGGGGAATATATAGTTTCCAGGTCATGTTTTGCCAGGCTGCACAAGCTGCACTGTTTCTTGTTTAAATGTTTTCTGTACATGTGTCGCAGGCCTGTCCTTGTTTTCAGCACTGGGGCAGCTGTTTTTTTTTTTTTTTTTTTTTTTTTTTTTTTTAATTTTAACCAGCCTGTGTGCTTATTGTGACTGCATCAACTGTGTTCCCTGCAGCTGCACAGACCCATGTGTCACTGCCACACCTGTTCAATGGCCTTGTGTTGACTGAGTGATATCACACGTTTACTGTGTGTGCAAATTACACCGAGGAAAGGGGGGGGCAGGGAAGACCTGTAATATGAGCGGCCAATTGTGTGTTTTCATATAAGAACATGCGTGTGCACAAATGCGCCCACAGACTCTTCCTGACTCCCCTGCTAGAAGGAGTGTTTGCTGTGAAAACACACACTCGCATTTTTTTTTTTTTTTTGCCAGCGGACGGGCCACATGCTGCAGCTGAACAACAGTTGGTGTGTAGAAAAATGAACAGCTGAGGCCAGCGGGAATAGCTTCCTAGTAGTTAGTCACAACATCAGCTGCCTACCTAGCTCTGTCACACAGTAAATACACACACTCACGGCCAAATCATAGCGTTGATATTGTGTGTGACGTGCTCGGATTCTACTTTGTTACCAGAAGGTGATTCAGCTTGTGGACTGTTTTTGATAAAATAAGGTGAGGCTGGTGAGTCAGCAGGGAGTTGATGATTCGCTGAAATGTTTAACGCCGGTCAGCAGTGTTAAGACCTGGTGGAAGCTGGTGAGTCACAGAAAATAAATACGCAAGTAAGAGTTTTGACAAGGTTTTAGTTTCTACTCTTACTCATGTGTTGAATTTTTAGCCTGTGGTGGTTACCCTGCTTATTAAACTGTGTGTGTGTGTGTGTGTGTGTGTGTGTGTGTGTGTGTGTGTGTGTGTGTGTGTTATATCTAATTTTTTTGGTACCTGTAGGACCCCAGGAAAGTGTCGTCCCCGTATCGTATGTAACGAACTGGTGATCCCCATTAGGTTAGGTTTACAAGACTCTGTGTGTGTGTGTGTTTGTAAAACTATATTGTGTGGGGACACGAGTATGAATACACAGTCTTGTCCTACAAAAAATTTATGGGGACAAAAAAATGTGTCCCCACAAAAACTTAGCACTGAAACGTGTCTAAAATGACTAGAACTATATCTGGTGCGAATTTCAGGGTATGGACCACATGTGACGGTTTTTGCAGTGTGTGTGTGTATAACTAGTGATGCTCATAAAATTTTTTGGTACTTGTAGGACCACAGGAAAGTGATGTCCCCATATTGTATGTAAGGAACTGGTGATCCCCATTATGTTAGGTTTACAAGACTCTCTCTCTGTGTGTGTGTGTGTGTGTGTGTGTGTGTTTCTCATGAATGGCTTTGTAGTCCAATGGAAGCAGCTCGGATGTCACATTCTTAATCTCGCAGTAATGATGAGGAGAGTTTATAATGAAGGGAAAACCGTGCTTGATTGCTTTCAGAGCTTTGCTAGAAGTGTCTCTCTGGCTGTGCGTGTCATTTTGCCTGTGCTTAGTTAAGTCTCTCGTTCAAGCACCCTCCATAGTTAATCCTCTGTATTCTTGTGACAGTGAAATCGACCGACTCTCCTCCAGCTGCCGGCTGCCAAGAACTGCCTCCCCTGCAGTGCAGACCAAGCACAATCTTGATCTATAACTTTGGTATTTCCCTGACAAAAAGCCAAACCAGCGCAGGGATTGTGTGCTCCCGCTGTAGCCGCAGAACAACACTCAATCATACCTGATATATTTCCTTCTCCTTCTTTCCAGGGGATAAAAGCCCAGGCCCAGAGTGGAGTGGTGGTTTTGTCTGACCTTTAACCTCAGTAGGAAGAAGGGAAAGCCACTTCAGAGGTAAGAGTTCTTGTAAACAGCAGTGACTAAACAGTGCCGTCGCTACTTTCTGTGGGTAATGAATTGGAAGCAGAGGAAAAAGAAAAACAGCAGTTGAGTCGGTGCCGGTAAACTTTGAAGAGCTAATACATTCTTGCACAAATGGCACAGAAAGGAACTGTAAAAAATAAGAGCGCTTAATGATTTTAGTGCTATGACAGAAAATATGTACCCAAGTCAAAAATACTCAGTCACGTTTTATTTATTTATTTATTTATTTATTGCTTCCATTTAAGGAATGTTGCTTTCTTAAAAAAAAAAAAAAAAAAGCATTTTCACTCATTTCCCTGTGGTCTACATAAACTGTAAATGCTCTGTTTGGGTCTGAATTCTTCTTTAATTCAACTCCACAGGTTTATCTTCAACACACTTTTTCTGTGTAATGACAATAGAAAGGTTGTTTTGAGCGCTGGCCCTTTAAATGCAAATGAGCCACTTCACACCCAACCTCTTTCAGGTTGTTGACTCTGCTTTCTGTCTTGTGTTCGTACAACCAACAACTGAACATTGTAGGTAATCGGCTCAAAGTTTGGACATATTTTCAGTTTTTATTACAACCGCTGCTGCTTATAAACGTCCACTGGAAGTATTGACCTTGTATGTGCAAATGTTGTGATGTAACTAGTTATAAAACATAACAAATTAAGCAGGAATTCAAATAGGTTGTAGAAATCCTCTTGATTTTTTCCCAAAATTAATATAAGGATAGTGTTCGTTAATACAATTAATAACTGAACATTTTCGACAAACATTTCTCCGAGTACAGCATAATTGTTTATTATCAGCAGTTATAGTAAAAACTGAAAAAAATGTCCAAACTTGGAGCACATTACCTGAAGTATGAACAAATGTCATGATATAAATAGTTACAGAACATAACAAATTAAGCAGGAGTTAAAACAGGTTGTAGAAATCAACTTTTTTTTTTCCCTGAAATTAATATACAGATAATTTGGAGTGGTCAAATTAAAACTTTATGGACTATTAGGGTCTAAATACACAAATAAATGAACCATGAACTAATAAAAATGGGTTAAATATGAGCCCTTTAATGCTGATTTTCATTTTTGATTAAGTCTGTTATCAAATAAACATAACATCACTAAAGTCAAAATGATGATCTCTCTTTCCTGGATCTTGTTTAAGCTTAAATAAGCAAAACTAGCTAATGTTTAGTTGGCGGCAGGGTTTACATAAACACAAAACATTAACAGGTTGCTGTGACCCAACATTAGTAAAGCTACAGCCTGTTACCATCGATAAATGTGAAATTTACTCGTGTATATTAGAAGTTTTCCAACCATCCTTTCCCCACATTTCTGGGCAAACAATGTTTCCACTGCATAATGAAGCTCTTTTCTTTCTTGGATCTGAACTTGAACTTATCCTTTAAATGCAGCCAAATGTTCACGATCAGTTTCAGTCTCAGTCGTATACATTTAAAGAGGTCATATTTATCTAAACCCACTTTTATTAGTGGGTTCATTTATTTATTTATTTGTGTATTTGGACCCTAATAGTTCATAAAGTTTGATTTTTAACCCTCCAGCTGCTGCAAAACTATCTTTATATTAATTTTGGCAAAAATCAAGTGGATTTTTACAACCTGTTTTAATTCCTGTTTAATTTGTTATGTTTTATAACTAGTTACATCACAACATTTGTACATATAAGGTCAATACTTCCAGTGGACATGTCTCTGAGTTCGACATAATTGTTTATAAGCAACAGCAGTTGTAATAAAAACTGAAAATATGTCAGAACTTTGACATGATTACAGTTGTTGGTTGCGTTATATATACGAACACAAGTGTCAACAACCTGGAAGAGGTTGGGTGTGAAGTGGCTCGTTTGCATTTAAAGGGCCAGCGCTAAAAAAAAAAACACCTTTCATGGTGTTATTATTCATAAATATTGTTGAAGATGGACCTGTGGAGTTGAATTAATGAAGAATTCAGACCCAAACAGAGCATTTACAGTTTATTTAGATCACAGGGAAATGTTTTAAAAAGCATAATTCCATTTTTAAAAAAGCTTTAAAGTGTCACATGTTAATCTGGATCATGTGATATGGAATAAGCAACTGACTTAATATAGATAATCACATTATTTTTTTATTCTGTAGTCTAAACGGTAGTGAAGTAAAAGCAAAATTCCAGATGTAAAATGGTACTGACATATACAGTATATCTATGGTTACTTCCAACCATGTTTTCTCTGTGGTCTCAGATGCCTTTTTTTACTCCCGCGTTGTCAACATGTCAACATTTGTCACCTCGTTGCTTTAACCGTGGTTGACAGCGCGGCTCCATATGTTTATTGTTTGTAAAAAAAAAAAAAAAGACAGAAAAAGAGAGAGATAAATCCAGAGCTTGTAGTGCAGAAGGAGGCGTCCCCCCCCCGCTGAAAGTCTCCATCAGCCGACCTTGTAAATCAAAGCCAAATGAAAGAGGAGTCGAGCCTCAGAGGATCTCGTCAGGGGAGAGTCTTCCTCACAGAAAGAGATAATTCCTGACTAAAGTGGAAACATGTGAGCGCAAACCATGTCTGTGGTCTGTCGGAAAGAGACGCTTCTTTCAGTCGGCCTCATATCTGCGTTCAATTTACAACCCACAATGTTTTTCTAAACCTGTTGTTTTGTTTTTTTCTACAATGGACAACAAATTAATCGCATAATGTACTCATTCCCGTATCGATTACTCGCACGGAAAAGGTGTCTATATATATAAATATATATATATTGTGTTGTTTGTGCGACACGTCTTGATTGAAAATGCTCCCATGACACACAACAGCCCCTTTTTTTCTTCTTCATTATGTGTTTTTTTGTTGTTGTTAAGGATCAAATTGAATGCCTGGGCTTTTGTCTTTGTCTCAGAAAATACAAAATATCCCATTACACTGTTTGGAAAAAGTAAGAGCGGAGAATTATGTCTTATAATTGGCCGGGGTAGAGCGGTAGACTGCATTTGAGTTACAGTCCTGGACTTGACAGTTGGACAAATGGAATACGCCTGAAGGAAACTAATGAGGGTAAAATGTGAATAAACACAGGCAAAGACTAGATTATATGTGTGTATATATAATGAAGCAGATCGGTGGGAGTGCGGAAAGAACCAAGCTGGATTTTAAATCTGGACCCCAGCAGCGATGGAGCCTGGGTTTAGAGGAGGAAGTCTGGACTTAAACTGTTCCAGGAAGTAGTGAAGCTTCTGTCGTAGAGGTTTATAGTTCCATTCATTCATCATATATTCTGATTCCAGCGTTTTTCTGACATTTGCATTTTCAGATTATGTGGGATATGTAAAAGCATTCTTTGGACGTCTGTCTGCATTTTTTTTTTTTTTTTTTTTTTGCAAAGTTTATGACATACAGCCTCCTGGTTGTCATTCTTATCTTTCTGCTTAGTACACAAACTGTCTTGTAGAGGTAAATAATATATTGATTCTTTACAATATCCGCCTTAATTTTTTTTTTTTGAATGCTTATATTTAAATCTGTAGTAAAAATGTTATAAGATATTGTGTGGCAGCACTTAAAGTTCAATAAAAGTTAAAAGAGCACTATGTGTACATGTATTAATAATTGCATTTATATAGCTGCATAAAAATCTTAATTATCTGAGTGTTGCACTTGTATTTTACAGTCAATATGCTCTAAAACAAAATCTACCTTAACCCATAAGGACCCAGTGCTACTTTTATGTCAGTTCCCAAATGATTTTTTTCTTTTTTTATGTGATTTATCACCATTTATTATAATATTATGACTTGTATTTTGTGCTTTTTCATGATAATCATGTATTTTCCTATATTTAATAGACCGGTCATGTAAAAGTATAAAAGCTCAGAGTAAAGTTGAGGGTAATATCAAAACAGAAAACTGAAAAAAGTGACTTTTTCAACAAAATCATTCATTAACTGAACATAAACCAAGTATCTCTATCTATTGTCGTTGATTCAACTCCATGAGTTTTACTAGAAAATCAATGTTGTAGAAGATGACGGTGTTTCTACGGTAACTACGGAGCCTTTGAACGTCCAAATGGGTCATATGTGATGACCATGAAAAGATGAAAAACTTTGCATATATTGATAGGATTAATGGATCAACAGGTGTTAAACAGTTTAGATCAGTAGATGGTTTGTGTCACCAGTGGGTTTTTTTAGGTTAAATATCGGCCTCAGAAATCAGCCGTAGATACTGGCCATTATTGGCTGACCAGTATCAGCCTTAGAAAAACCCATATCGGTCGACCTCTACTGTCTAAAAAAGAGGAGACATCTCGATTAGAAGGGGAGATGGAGCTACTGAAAAACAGTGAAAGCATCATATTTTTAATCAGGATGTGCATGCTTAACAGGAGCGTTAGTGGAATATTCATCGTCATTAGCCACATGAGCTGCTATATAGGAACATTTTGGAATTGAGGAAAAAACAAACCTGGATTAGTTCGTGTGCATAAGGGAGTCTGTCATGTGTGCAGGCTGACGTACTGTGACACTGAGCTGTCAATATTATTCACATGTACATCACGCATTGAAGACCACGGCTAATGCGTCATTGTTCTTTGATGTGGTTGTCATAGCAACTACGCCATACATGCATCTGGGACATTAAAAAAAAACAGATTGTCCTTGAACAGTATCTGGCGTCTGCTCTTGGACACGTGCGAGTTGCAACTATAAAGACCTTTGGGGTAATAAAAATAAAAATATTGTGTGTGTATGTGTGTGTGTGTGTGTGTGTGTGTGTGTGTGTGTGTGTGTGTGTGTGTGTGTGTGTGTGTGTGTGTGTGTGTGTACAATCCAGAATAAAAAGGATGGTCATATTGGCACGTCAGGAATGCTGGAGGCGGTGTGGCAGGAAACACACTGACACATTTTTTTGTCCCACTTGATGAGACGCACACTTCAACAGTTGGTTCTGAATGGGAAATTGAGCTTTTCAGTCGGTCAGCTGCAGGTGGTTTCGGGGCGATCGTTTGAGCGCAGCCAAGGGTGAGATGGGTAATGTAGTTGGCTAACAGAGGAGGACAATCCCAGCTGCGAAGAACATGTGTGTTTGTGAATATCTATATCTGTCTGCCTTTAGGTACAGCACATTGCATATGGCTGGTTTATTGGAGGAGGAGTTTGTTGTTGCACTGCTTATTCATGCATGTGTGCGTGTGTGTGTGTGTGTGTGTGTGTGTGTGTGTGTGTGTGTGTGATTGCATGTGATGCTAATGCTTAGCTTTTTAGCTTCTGTGGTTTGCATTCCCTTAACAGATGTGAGACATAAACTTTATAAATCAGTGCTTCTTTTTTCTTGGTCATTTGTATTGTCATTTAATAATAAAAATAAGTACTTTATTAATCCCAAAACTGGGAAATTGACATTCCAGTTACAACTGATCAAGATAAACACATTTCCCACATAATGTTGAAATTAGGAAATCAAACATTTTACAAAATATCTACGGTCTAAGTCAGAACTTTATTTAATGCGTAATATTAAAGACGTATAAACACATTAAATACCAATTTAGATGGAATAACCAGGCTTTTGTCATTTATTATTAGTAAAAGTTTTTTTTAATTATTGTTATTATGGATATAATCTTAATTTAATCAGAAAAAAAGGTCATTGTGTGTCCTGGCAAAGACGACAGCAGCAGAAGTTACACAAAATAACACTAATAGGCATAAACACAATGAAAGTCAGTACTGAAAACAAACATACGTATAAAACATCACCTTTTATTTTGAAAGGTGCTAAAAGTAAAACAACAATGTTCCTTAAAAGCATCTCAAATTCACTCAATAGAAAACAAAAAAAACATCTACACCCACATCTGTCCTTTTCCTATTTGTTTAAAATGACTATGAATATATATATAAAAAAAAAGACAAATTCCTTTAGTTTAATTTATTTTTTTCAAATGTAAATTTATTTAGCAACTGAAACAAAATCTCCCGTGACCCGCCTGTAGTTTTGCCAAATAGTCTGTAGGAATGCATGCTTTAAATGGAGCAACAAAAGGAGAAAGCTTACCTTGAGGCGCCAAAAATGGTTTAATTCATCTGCTACAGTAGATAAACCACAAAGAACCTTTTACACATGGAGGCAAATGTCATATGAACTGCATATTTTATGTGCTTATACTGAAGTGCCTTTGATAGTAAAACCCATTAACCTAAATATTTTACACCTTTTTATGGCCTCCGGTGTCCTTACACCTCATTTCTGCAGGAGTGGAGGAAGTACTGAAGTAAAAGTACCAATACCCTGCAAAATATTTACTCAAGTAAAAGTAGAAGCACTACATCAAGTATTTACTATTTACTTTTAACCCATAAAGACCCAGTGATACTTTTGCGGCAGTTCTCAAATACATTTTTCTCCATATTTTAGGTGATTTAGGATAATTTGGTCTAATATTATGCTCAGTATGTTTGTATGTTCAAGTGAAAATGAGGTATTTCCCTATGTTTAATGCTCTGAGATCATGCTGATGTTCATAAATAAAGAGAAAATTGAAAAAAAAAAAGCGAATTGTACAGTAAAACACACCTGCAAGCATTTCCATCCACTGTCATTGATCCAACTCCATGGGTTTTACAGGTGAATCAATGTTGTAGAAGATGATGGTGTTTCTACGTTCACTACGGAGCCTCTGAACGTCCAAATGGGTCATATCTGATGACCATGAACACATTAAAAAAAAAAAAATGCATTTTACACCAATTAATTAGATGTATTGATAAGATTAGTGTATTGAACAGTTTGGATCAGGAGTTGATTTTGGTCACCAGTGGATGAAGATAAAGACTTGAATTGGTTTTAATTTGAGGAAATACATTAACTTGATACTAACATCTACTATGTTACAATATGCTTTTACAAATACAGTCATGATCTTTAATGTGTCGCACTTTGAACAGCCTGTTTGCAGTTTGTGTAATATACCAATTGCGTGACGCCAGCGCAAAAAACAAAAGAGTTTTGGTGAAATTGTTGTGTTTTATTTAGTTAAATTAAGTTATATTTGCGATATTTGAGGTTCAGTGGAAAAGCGACTATTGATTAGATTATTTAGAGAATTCCACTGATTAAAATGAAGAACTTTTTTTTTTTTTTTTTAAGTAGTAACACCCTGTTGTTTACCTCATTCCCTTTTTCTCTCACGAGCTGTTTGTGACGTACCTGGCGTGTAATTTTTCCGTTTTAAACTGTTTTGTGTTTGTAGGGTCTTGGTTCTCTCCATCTGTCTCCGTCTTGTGTTAGTCTGCTGCTGCAGTGCTGCATCATGTTTAAAAGTGTGTGTGTGTGTGTGTTCACCCACTGCAGCAGACCACCTGAGCCCCTGTGTGTGTGTGTGTGTGTGTGTGTGGGTGTGTGTGTGTGTAGATATATAT
>JAPSES010000124.1:10178505-10198925 GCA_029822895.1 Maxillicosta whitleyi | reverse complement strand
AAAGTCACTTTTTAAAAAAAAAAAAAAAAAAAAAAAAGGACCCCTGACAATACGGCAAATTTATGTCCCCACCACTTTCCAAACCAAACCTACACCCTTGGTGGGGTAGACACTCGTTTCCTTAATTTTTGATAGTTAAAAATAAGTGTACTCTACATATTGAGTCAAATAACAGTGTTTACAAAAAGTGTGACCTCACAGATTTGACATATTCCAACCATTTTGACCATATTCTGTCAAATGTATCCTGTAATCTGAGTGAATAAGAATGTTTTTCTATGATCTAGATCACTTGAACATTGTTAATCCAGTCTTCATTTGTTGGTGGCTCAGGTTTAAGCCATCTCCTCATATTGACTTTTTTTTGCTTACTGCCAATAAAATACAGAGTAGTTTCTTGTCCTTATGATTAAAGTCATCCAATGCAATATTACCTAGATTGGTTCAAGTGATAAAGAAAAAAACAAATGAAAACCCATTCTGAATATGTTTCTGGATCTCACACCAGTAGTCACAAATAGCTTGGCAAAGATGGACCATTTTTATCAGTAGTGCAGGTATTTCTCTTCACAGGAGGAAACTCTCCATCTTACAGGCCACACAGTGATACTGAGGAGATGCTGGACCTGTTTGACCAGAGCCAAAACCCAGTGTACAGAGGCTCGGTGAATGTGGTGTTGAAGGTGTGGAGGTGGATCAGTTCATCAGAGGAGACTCTGTAGAAGGACAGAGATCCAGCAGGATGATCCACATACACTGCAACTCTCCCGGAGGAGGAGGAGGAATGATGAAGGTGTGTGGTTCTGTTATCATGACAGACAGAGTAGCCATCATCACAGCACCTTAAGCTCCAGGACAGATTGTTCTTTCCAAACAAGCTCTCCTCGCTACCTCCTTTCCTTCTGATCCTCCCGTAAGTCACTGATATGTAAACCCATCCAGTCCACTCTACCTCCCAGTAGCAGCGACCAGTCAGCCCGGTTGTGCACAGCAGCTGTTTCCAGTAGTCAAATCTATCCTGATGGTCAGGATATGACTGGTCCACTTTCATTCGTGTCACCTTTTTGTTGTCGTCCGACAGTTTGAGGAATATGTTGGCTGTGTTCGGATCCATTCTTAGATCACAGAAATCTGAAAAGTAGTCACATTAGAAGTGCTGTTATGGATCTGTGATGGATTACTTTACTGTAACTCTAGTGTGGGGCTGCAACGCAGACGTATTTACAGTAATTCATCTATTTTCTTTAATTGTTTGGGCTATAAAATGTCAGACAATCATTAAAATTGTTAATCAGTGTATCCCAAAGCCTTGGATTGAATCCTCAAATGTCTTGTAAAGGTCCACAACCCAAAGATACTCAGTTTGCTGTGACAGAGGAGGAAAGAATCCAGAAAACATTTGCATTTAACAGATCGGAAAGTGGAAAATCTACACTTGGTATTCTTATTACTTCTATTGAATAATAGATTAATAAAACAGGTAGTTGTTACTTAGTGTCGGTAATTCATTTATCAGACAGGAGTAGTTGTTTGTTTACCTGCTTTACTAGTTAGTGGTCATGTGAGGCTAGTGACAAGGGCTACAGGAAGTAGCTGAAACTAGTAAAGCAGGTAAACAAATAACTACCCCTGTCTGATAAACGAATTACCTACAATAATTATATATGGAAGACAGTATGAACATTTACCAGGTGGTAGCTTTTACACCATCAAATTTCCTTTACTATAATTGTCTCCAACTCTTGACTTCTCTTAGGTGCAAAATATGTATATTTCAATTATTCTCATCTTGTTTACATTCACAGTGTCTTCATCTTCATACTTACACTTCTGCAGACCTGACGTTAACCACTGGACTCCACTAGGCTCCACCCTGAAAGAAGGAGAAGGGTAAGAGCCGCATGTAATGATGGAGATCAAATCAGTCTGATCCACAGAAGCTGTTGTGATCGCAACCACATAATACATATACCTGAGAACATCCAAGCTGCAGTGTGAGTCTTGCTTTCGAGCAGACAGTAGCTCTTTTCCGAGTTCCCCTGGATGGTTGTAGCTGAGGTCAAGCTCTCTTAGATGCGAAGGGTTGGAGATCAGAGCCGAGGCCAGAAAACCACAGCCCTCCTTTTTGACCAGACAGCCTGACAGTCTGCAGACAGAAAACATCACATGCATTTGTTGAAGATGTGTATTCTCAGTAGGGGTGTGTTCAAAATCGATACAGGGATATATTGTTGCAGGCCTCTTCACGATATGCGTATCAATACGGAGGCGTCAGTATCGATATTTCACATATGACAAACAATTAGTTTATCAAGTTTGTGAAATGGCATCTGACTTTGCATGTTTGAAGTTTATTAAAGCCATCTTTATTTGTGCACTACAGCCAAGTTCTAATGCAGTGTTTTACTTGAACTACAGTGGAATTCTTGCTCTACAGCAAAAAAAAAAAAAAAAACATTTGGGTAGTCTGTTTTCTTTAAAATGTTAAAAAAGTAAAAACTGTAAAAAAAAAATTAAAAAAATAATATATATATATATATAGGCCTAAAATATCGGGATTCATATTGCATTGAATACTATGTACCGGCCGGTATGCACATATATCGCAATACGTATCGTATTGTGACCCCTGTATCAGGATATGTATCGTATCGCAAGGTTGTTGACGATACCCACCTTAAATTCTCAGTACGAGTTTGACTACACTCATATGTCGCATATTATTCAGACCAGTTTCTGTCTTAAAATTCTATCAGCAAAAACAACATATAGACACTACTGATTATCTACTGATATACTTAGTGTATTTGAAGATTTAACAGCCAACTTGGATCCTGACCTGAGAATCTCCAATCTGCAAGATGGATGCTTCAATCCAGCAGAAAGTTGCTTCATTCCTTCATTTTTCACGTCATTGTTGCTGAGATCCAGCTCTCTCAGAGTTGATACAGGGCAACTGAGAACTGAGGACAGACTTTCACAGCTACACTCTGACAGGTTACAGAAACTCAATCTGTGGAAGAACAGTTATACACTTCAATTAATATAAGCAGAAGTCTGTTTTGGATTGATCAAAAAGTGAACATGAGCTCAAGGACTTGTGCATGTTGACTTGTACAATGGGACAGGCTTTCATGACACATTCACTTGGGTCATGAATCTGGAAAACACTGAGATACCTGAGTTTTTCCAGTATACATTCTGAACTCTTTAGCGCACCCCACACCAACTTCAGTCTTGAATCCTGCAGGCTATTGTTGCTCAGGTCAACCTCTTTCAGACAAGATGAACCATGACTGAAAATTGAGGATAGAGCCTCATAGCCTCTTCCTGAAAGGTTAGAGATGCTCAGCCTGGAGAGAAACAGGAGATTAAGCAATTGAAAAATAAAGCATTTTTACTGATAAACTAAAGTCCGTCTGTACTCACAGAGCTTTGTTGGACGCTTTGACCACTGGCAGCAGCCTCAGAAGAGCCTCCTCAGAAGCAGAGTATTTCTGCAGGTCAAACACCTCCAGGTCTTTTTCTGATAATAGTAATATGAAGACCAGAGCTGACCACTGAGCAGGAGACAGTTCATCTGTAGGCAGACGTTCAGAATTCAGGTACTGTTGGATCTGATCCACCAGAGATCGATCGTTGAGTTCATTCAGACAGTGGAACAGATTGATGCTTCTCTCTGCTGACAGATTCTCACTGATCCTCTTCTTAATGTGTTCAACTGTTGACTGATTGGTACTTGAGCTACTTCCAGTCTGTGTCAACAGACCTCGTAGGAGACTCTGGTTGGTCTCCAGTGAAAGGCCCAGTAGGAAGCGGAGGAACATGTCCAGATGTCCATTTGGACTGTCTAAGGCCATGTCCACAGCAGACTGGTAGAGGTGTATCTCTGTACCTTCAGACATTTGGGCTGTCGTTTGTTCCTCTAACAGCAGATTGACTCCAGTCTCAGTGAAGGTCAGATGGACGTGAAGAGCAGCCAGGAACTCCAGAACAGTCAGATGGATGAAGCAGAACACCTTTTCCTGGTACAGTCCACTCTCCTCTTTAAAGACCTGTGTGAACACTCCTGAATACATGGAAGCTGCTTTGATGTCAATGCCACACTCTGTCAGATCTGATTCATAGATGATCAGGTTTCCTTTCTTCAGCTGCTCAAAAGCCAGTTTTGCCAGAGACTCAATCATCGTCCTGGTCTGTGGGCTCCAGTGTGGATCTGTCTCAGCTCCTCCATCATACTTGAGGTTCTTCACTTTGGCCTGAACCACCAGAAAGTGGATGTACATCTCAGTCAGGGTCTTGGGCAGCTGTGTTTCCTCTCTGGTTTTAAATAATCCCTCCATACCTGTAGCAGTGATCCAGCAGAAGATCGGAATGTGACACATAATGTGGAGGCTTTGGGACCTCTTGATGTGGCAGATGATTCTGCTGGCCCGTTTCTTATCTTTGAATCTCTTCTTGAAATACTCTTCCTTCTGTGGGTCATTGAAACCTCTGATCTCTGTCACCATGTCAACACATTCAGGAGGGATCTGATTGGCTGCTGCAGGTCGTGTGGTTATCCAGAGGAGAGCGGAGGGAAGCAGTTTCCCTCTGATGAGGTTTGTTAAGAGCACATCCACGGAGGTGGACTTGGTCACATCACTCAAGGTCTGAGCGTTCTGGAAGTCCAGGTGAAGTCTGCACTCGTCCAGACCGTCAAAGATGAACACAACCTGAAAGTCTTCAAAATTGCAGATCCCTGCTTTTTTGGTTTCGGGAAAGAAGTGATGAACAAGTTCCACTAAGCTGAAGGTCTTCTCTTTCAGCACATTCAGCTCTCTGAAGGTGAATGGAAATGTGAAGTCTATGTCCTTGTTGGCTTTTTCTTCAGCCCAATCCAGACTGAACTTCTGTGTCACCACTGTTTTCCCAATACCGGCCACTCCTTTGGTCATCACTGTTCTGATCGGTTCATCTCTGTCGTCTGATCCTTTAAATATGTCTTCACATGCGATGGTAGTTTCTGGTCTGTTTGGTTTCCTGAATGCTGCTTCAATCTGTCTGACTTCATGTTCATCATTCACTGCTGCAGCCCCGCCCTCTGTGATGTAGAGCTCTGTGTAGATCTCATTCAGAAGGGTCGGGTTTCCTGCTTTAGAGATTCCCTCAAACACACACTGAAACTTCCGCTGTTGGTTAAACTTCAGTTCACGCTGACAAGCTTCAGCCGGAGTCCCTGAATGAACTGAGAGCAAATAAAAAGCATCAGTGGAACAGTAAAGTCATGGAAATTGAAAAAACAAAATAAGCTAGTCAGCTGTAGTGATAAAACAGACTGAGAGCGCAGGTTACTGAGGAGCTACGAGGATTAATTATTTATCAAAAATATTATTAAAAATGTCACGTGCTGATTTTTTTGTCTTCTTTCATTCACTCACTGCTCTGCAGACGTTCAGCCAGTGCCCCCTCATTTATCCTCCTCATAAAGTTCAGCGTGATCCTCAGAAAAGCCTCTTTGCTCTTTCTCTGCTCTTCATCCACATCCTTCAGACTCTCTAAGCTTTCTGGGTAATTTGCTGTCAGATCCTTGTGATATTTCTTTAACTCATTCTTCACAAAAGTGATGATGTTCTCCTCCAGGGTCTGGAAGATAATACATTATGAATAATGAATCCAAACCACGGACATAAATATCAAGCTCACATCCAGATGTCAAAACATGGAGAGGAGACATGACTGTGATGTGTAGTTCTTAAACATGTGCAGACCATAAATATGGAGTCCAGAGATGTTGGCAGCTCATGACCACAAGGAAGCTCAGATGTGGGCTGCTCCACTCTGTGAACAAATCATCAACAGTGATCTTGCAATGTCTGTCCAAACCAAAAAATGCTCACTTTTTTGTATCTGTCATTAATTACATATTTTATTTACCATATTTTTTTTTATCTAATATTGTAGTCATCACAAAATAAATACTTTTTTTATGAACGCATCATTGAATGTGTCACAAACCTGGGTCCAGATCCAGAATCCAGTGGAAATCCAGGGTCAGATCCAGGCCTGTAGTTGTTTGGGAATTAAATTTGACAATGAGAACAGTCTTAAATCTTTAGCTCCTGTAGTATTTGGCTTGATTAAATAATACGTTATGGAACTAATTTACATATAATAAAGTGATATGATGCTGACTTACTCTGAAAAACATCCTTTCTTAAAATACTCCCGGTGATCCATGGACGCATCACTTTTAAAGGACAGACAGCTGAGCCCAGATCCAGGGTCAGGTCCAGGTCTGTAAATGTTAATGGTGCAGTTGAACTTTGACATTAAGAACCGTGTTAAATCTATGATATGTTCTTGTGCTGTTTCCTGTGGAATCCTGCTTAATTAAAAGTGTTTTGAAGTAACTAATTTGCTCATTTATTTGTTTATTAGCTGTAGGTTGTAGTTTGGGGCTCAGTTGGTAGAACGAGTCATCCAATGACTGAAGGGTTGGCAGTTTGAATCCTGCCTTCAGCTTTCCACTTGTCAAAGGGTCCTTGGGCAAGACACCGAACCCTAAATTGCTCCCAGTAGGGTCTGGCAGTGCCTGCATGACATAAGACACCTACTGGTGAATGTGAGGGTTTATAAAGTGTTTTGGGCGCCATAAAAGTGTGGAAAAACGCTACATAAGTACTGATCATTCACCATTTAAGTACCAACTATTTAGTTCACATGAAGATACTTCTTGAAACCAAATCAAAATCTGTATAAGTTAAGGCACTGCCATTCTCTGTGAACTGTTTTCTGACTTTTCTTGTGACCTGATGCTGACTTGCTGTGAAATGCATCCTTTTTTAAAGAGCATCATGTTATCTATGGATGTGTTACTTTTAAAGGACAGGCAGCGGGGTCCAGATCCAGGTTTATATCCATGCTCAGATCCTGGTTCAGGTCTAGGACTCTAATATAATAATAATAATAATAATAATAATAATAATAAAGAATAGTGAAGGACAATTACAGATCTTCATCTCACCTCTGAGCTTCAGGTGTAATGTCGGTGGTTTTAGATGGGAGGGCTCCCTCCTCTGTGTCCTCACTCTGATTCATGGTGTTCAGTCCAATTCAGCTCAAATAGAAACTGAAAGCACAGCATATGTCAACGGTTCTTTACAAAACACAAGGAAACGCCCCTCCCTACCTCTCATTTCTATGAAAGACACTTTTGGGGAAACATCGTCATAACTACACATTAGTTTGTTCTTGGTTGCTATAGATACTATCAAATGACTGGATGAAGAATGAATATTGTAAAATACACTATGTTGGTTGTATTTAATATTTTTACAGTATGCAACTTTTATAGCTTCATGGTAGTGTGAACTTTTCAGTTCGTATTCAATGAATAACTGAGCTCATGTGATGAAGAAGGGCTTTATTGAACCTGTGACTCATCAGCTGTGGATACTTGAAACTGAAATGTGTCAAGAAAACATGTCTGGGTTAATTGCTTTTTTTTTTTTTTTTTTTTTTTTTTTTTTGCAGTGTGTGATACATATATCGTTCCAAAAACAGAGCTAAGATGAAGCTCCTTTTCATCTATAGTTTCTTGACAGGTATTGGGTGATACGCAGGTTATAATGACATGAGATAAGATCTGCACACCCGGAAGGATCAAAGTCTGAAACATCACTGTGGTGAATAATCACCTTCTTGGAACTCACATGTCGGTGGACCTTATCGAATTTTTTATTTACTGTCCTTTTGTATCCTGCACACCATTTTAGCAAATGCATGTGCATGTCTGTATCTCTTTCTGTAGTGACATTATAACAATGATAGAAAAGCAACTTGTTCTATGTTAGTAAGACTTTTGAACAAATTCAGAGCCTCTGAGTACATGACTACATGCCTGAGCATACTTCCTTCCTTCATTCGTTCATTAACTCATACATTCCTTCTGTATTATTTATATAGATGAAATCTGAAAAATGGAAAGAAAAGTAACTGAAAATATAAAACGGTCCTGTTAAATCCATAATCTGCTGTCTCTGCAGGCTCTGCTCCTGATTGCATCAGTGCTCTAGTCCAGACTTGTTTACATGGTTCTTGTATTCTGTAACTACAACATGGATGGTTCTTGACTTGGCAAACTACTCAGTGAGGTCTATTACGCACAAATGACTAAAAATCACACAAAAAAACCCCGAACATAACCCCCCATCAGGGAAACAAACCATCTCAATAACATGACCCCCTACTACTCAATATTAGTGATTACAAACTAGTGCATTTTGATCACTCAAATCTACTTTTTTTTTTTTTTTACTTGTCTTACCTTAGCCTTAAGGTGGACAGTTCCATTCTATTCCTATACAAAGTTGATAAAGTGACAAAAACTCAAATTAATATCAATTTACACAAACAGGAAAAAGCAAACAAACTGACAACTAATGCAAGCTTTACCTTACAGCTGCTTCCTAGCGATGTTTTCGCAGGACTGAATGAAAGTGAAAGCAGAGTGAAAAGTAGACGACAGTCATTGGAGGAGTGGCAAGACGGTACATATTTGGTAATCCAAATCATACTAGACAATAGCTTTACCATAAATCACACTATAATACAATACATGTACTAATAAATACAATTTAGGTAAGGAAAAACACTGAAAGAAGTAATGGATTACTGCAGTCTTAAAATGTAACTATCTAACTCAGGGGTGTCAAACTCATTTTAGTTCAGTTCCACATTCAGCCCAATTTGATGTCAAGTGGTCCGGACCAGTAAAATAACAACATAATACCTTCTAAATGACAACTTTTCCTCTTTCTGTTAGTGCAATAAAATATATGAACTTTTACAAACGATCCTTTCTCAAAAAAAGATGTAAATCACCTGAAAAAACTTACATTTTATCAGAAAAATAAATGCAGTTTTAACAAAATGATGCTTCAGCTTATCATTTATACATTTGCATTGTACACAATGTTACACAAACATTTGGTAACAGGCAGAATATTGTTCAAAATGTAGTAACTTTTACAGTAAGTACATCTCAGCTTATTAGTAACAAAACTCACAGATCCCAGTGGATCTAAAAAGACACAAACCATTTAGTAAAAGGCAGAACAGTGTTAAAATTGCATGTGATTTTCTTTAGATATTTTAAGTTATTCACATTTTACTGTTAAAGGATGGTTTTAAATATAAATATTTTCATAGTGCAATGTTATTTTTTTTCGCATTAGACCAAAAAGAAAATTTGTACTTGTCATTATTTATATATTATCATGTTATTATTTTACTTGAGATCACATTGGTCTATATATAGGACCTGAACTTGTTTTTTTTTTTTTTTTTTTTGCAGTAGCACCAAAAATTTTTAGGAGGTATTTGTCATCTGTTGTCAAATCATCAGGAAAAGCTCCCAATGAAAATATACTTTTTTGATCATTATTTTCTGTTTCTATGTACAGTGGTTAATGCATGCAAACAGAAGATAGGACTCAGTGCACTGTACTTCCCCCAGCATTCTTACTTCTAGGGCAGTTTAGACTGAACTGTAGGTTCAGTGTGAACCTACAATTGGTTGATGTTCATTTGATGATATATTTTACTAAAGAAGTCACTTTTTTTCTTCAGTTTTACCCATTTTTTGTATAATACTCAACTTTAATCTGAGCTTTCCTGAACATAAACATTAATAATGAAATAAATGTAAGAAAATACCTGATTTTCACTGATAAAACACAAGATACAGAAGATAATATTACAATTAACAGTGATAAATCGCTTAATAAAGGTTAAATATAGAGGGAAAAATAATTTGGGAAGTGCCACAGAAGTAACACTGGGTTCTTACGAGTTAATTTATCGTGTCTAAATGAGTAAATAATCGTAATGTGACTTAATCAGGCCGTTGCAGTAGTCGTTCCAGGCCATAAGGGGGCGCGCGTACTAGTTTGACAAGGCTGTGTTAAAATAATAATTAAAAAAAAGGCCGAAGAAGAAATACAGCCTCCGCCAACATGAAGGCACCCGGGGCAGCTTTTGCCTTTGATATAAACGAATAAGGCTTGTTATTTCTACACTTATCAAATACACTAACTGGACAAAAGTAAATGCGACACCGAATCAATATCTTGGGTGAGACTGCTGTTTATTTTGCTATTGTTCTTCCGTTCATGACACAGAAGATGAGTCGAAGGCCCCGCGCTCTGAAGTCTTTAGCTATTTAACTTTAGCATTAGCATCCATTCGCATGTGTTTTAACCAAACCATGTAAAATAAATCTCTTTTGTCCTTATCGACAACGTTTGTGTAAATGCTTATGAGGTAAACAGAGCTCCACGTCTCGGCAAAAGCACCATTTGGCTAATAGCTAAAGCTTATCGTCACACAGTAAGCTAAGCACTTAGTGCGTAGCAGCTTCAGATTCCCTGCTATTTGCATATGTTGTTGTTTTTGACGAGAAACTAGTGCTGGCAGCCTAGTCAATAAAGTTGCAGTTTTGTTTGCCTCCGCTACCTATGATATTAAAACTGTAGAGGTGCGCAATAAATGAATGAGTTGCTTGGCGCTGAAATAATGTTGCACACTACGTTACAACATGTTGAAAGTCCTATTTCCTTTATTGTATTTATGTTTACTGTTTGTGCTCAATGGTTGTGTTAGGATCAGTGGTGGGATGTAACGAAGTATTTTTCTTCGTTACTGTACAGTAAAATAATAGTGCATACTTTTGCTTCATTACATTTTGTGGCAGTTATCTGTACTTTCTACTCGTTACATTTCAGAAAGTGATGCCGTTACTCATTTCCTTATATTAACATCTTTTTGTCAAAATCTTTTTTTTTTTTTTACTTTTCATCTAAATCTTGCATGAAAAATTGCACACGCAGTATTGACACCAATCTTTTCAATACACATAATATTCCCTGTGACCAGTGACATTGGCAGAATCATAAATATGTCTACATTCTTTATCATAATGACACAGTCCACAGACTAACATTGTGTGAGTACTTGGACTTTTATATTTTAAAGTAAACTTTAAAGTAAGTACTTAATACTTTTACTTAAGTAAAATTCTTGATGTAGTACTTCTACTTTTACTTGAGTAAATATTTTGCAGGGTATTGGTAACTTCAGTACTTCCTCCACACCTGGTTAGGATGCATATTAACTTGGCTGTTTGTCATGTTTCCAGTCCTGCAGAATGTCCAAGATCAGGCGGAAAGTAACAGTGGAGAATTCAAAAACCATATCTGACAGTAGCAGCAGCACCACGACTAGCAGCACCAGCAACCCCGCCGCCCCCTCCCGCAGGCCCAGTGTGTTCGAAAGACTTGGACCTAGCACTGGGAGTAATGCTGCTGATGTATGTACTGCTTATACTGCAAAATGCAACTTGTGATTATTATTAGTTTTTGTCATGGACTGTGAAAATACTAGATGTCCTCATGTGTTTGTGTCTTTCAGAGTCACTGTAGAAATTGGTTGAAAACTGGTAATTGCAGCTACGGCAACACGTGTCGCTACACACATGGAACTCAGCCACGAGGCAAAGGATTTAGTTTTAGTCTGTAAGAAGGCCTTTTGTTTTAAGTTCAAGTTCATTGAAGCAAACAAGATGACTTGCAGTTAGTAGCTTTATTTTTCTGACACTTAACCTCTGTTTTTTACGGAGCAGGTCAACAGAGAGACCCACAGGTGATCTGCGGGAGAGGATGAAAAATAAGAGACAGGATGTTGACACAGAAAACTTGAAGCGAGATCTAGACGAGCCAACACCCCCCACAGCAAGAGTGAGTTCTCTGTTCCTTTTCCCTCAAAATCTAAGAATGTGTTTCTTCAGTCTGTAACTGTAATAACTTTTTAGCAGAGAGACTCCTCCAGAGGCCGCCACCGGGAGAAGGAAGATATAAAAATCACAAAAGAGCGCACCCCGGCCAGTGAAGAAGAGCCCACAGAGTGGGAAACTAACCGTGAAGGTACAGTACTCTGTTATTTATAGTTTGTAACTTCAGTTATAAGTTTAAGTGGATATTTTAAATAAATTTAAACATACTTGGTAGTTTTTGTGTAATGACTTCTCTAATAGTCATTATAACATGAAACACTCCACCATTCTCTTAACTCTAAAAGAACATTGTGAAATTTACTGGTTTTCTGTAAATTTCAGATTCAGATATCGGTGACTACGACTACGAGTTATCTTTAGAGATGAAGCGCCAAAAGATTCAGCGTGAGTTGATGAAGCTGGAGCAGGAGAACTTGGACAAAAGAGAAGAGATTGTTATTAAGAAAGATGAGGTGCCGACTAAAACAAGAGCTACTGCTATGCCAAAAGTAAGTACCAAGATGTAGACTTGGACATATAACTTTCCACAGTATGAAATATTTTGATATGTTCCTGTTTAAATATACCTTGATTTTTTTTTGCGGCCTGTCTTCTTATGTGTCAACTCTGCCCTTTAGGCCTCCCCTGAGCCCCTAAGCTCAAAAGATTCCCCTTCATCCAGGAAGTCCAGTGGTTCCCCAAAACACAAAAGTGGAGCTAAAGGCCTAGGTTCTGGGAAGAAAGAGAAGAAGGCATCTGTGTCTTCACCTGTCTTAGAGACCACCAGGTTAGGAGCGTGGGGTACACACAGGGCTTTATGCACAGCTCCACTACTTCCTGAACTAAAACGAATGATATTTTGTTTTTCAAATGGAATCATGCATTTTAAAACATTTCCTCGTGCTCTACATGAACTGTAAATGCTTTGCTTAGGTCACAATTCTTCATCACTTCAGCTCCACAGGCCCATCTTCGACCCTATTTCTGAGTAATGACACTAGAAGGATCATTTTGAGCGCCGTCCCTTTAAATGAAAATGAGCCACTTCATACCCCACTCCCTCCAAGTTATTGACAGTGCTTCTCTGTCCCGTTCAGCCATTTGTGTTCTTTAATACAACCAACAACTGAACAGTTTAGGTAATCGGCTCAAAGTTTGGACCTATTTTCATTATGGACTAGAACTGGTGCTGCTGATGAACAATTCTGTTGTACTCTGAGAAATGTTTATTGGAAGTCTTGGCTTAATATGTGCGAATGTTGTGACGTAACAAATTAAGAAGGAACTGAAACGTTTGTAGAAACCCACTCGGTTTTTGCCTAAATGAATATAAAGATAGCTTTGGGGGGTTCACATTTGAGCATTTTGAACTATTAGGGTCCAAATACACAAATAAATGAACCAAAGACTAAAAAAAAGTGTTTCAGGCAGCGCCTTTATTTCCCGTCTTTCATGATTGGACACACTGATTAATCCAGGTGTGTCTGCTCCTTCTTGTTGGGACTAATGTGGTCAGGCACACCTGGATTAATCAGTGTGTCCAACCATGAAAGACAGGAAATAAAGGAGGTCCTTTAAGTTCAGGAACTAGTGGGGCTGTGCTTAAAGCCCAGTGTGTTAGCTGATCTCTGTAATTTATTCAACCCCCTACATTTTGCACTCAATAACCTGTAATCATGTTCTACTCCAACTAGGTCTTCCAAAGGCAGCCACAGCAAGAAAAAAGGGCCCCGCACGCCAAGCCCTCCTCCCCCAGTTCCTTTGGACCTTCCTGTGATGGGGAAGAAACACAAAGGCAAACACAAAAACAAGGAGAAGTCTGAGGAAAAACAGAAGGAAGGAAAGGATCGGGGACGAGATGCAGAAAAACATAAGGAGAAGAAGGAGAAACGCAGGTTTGTGTCCTGTCTTTTGATCATTATTACAGAGTATTCGCGCAGTTCTTCAAAGTTTTAAAAAGTATGGGATTTTGAAACGCTGTTTTCCAGACCTTGGATTTTGTGTGAAAGTCTTAATAAAGTATGAAAATTAGTTTTTCCCGTAGTTGAATTTTAGAGTATGCACAAAGGCACATATTCTTTTTAGATAGGAAATGCACGAGGAAATCATTTTAAAAAAAAACTTGATATATATGATATGATTTCACTAACCAGTCGGTACTGGAATGATTGTCTGGTTGTTTGTGTAATATCCATGCAATTTTTTGATTTTCATGATTCAAAACATTTCAATATAATTTACTGCGAATTATGCATTAATTTATTCATGCATTTATTAAAAATGCCTTTTAAACAGGTACAATCTCCACCAGAAAAGTATGAATGCAAGTAGAAAAGTACATAATGTCTGGTCTTTGGGGGGAAAAATAGCAGTTTTGGAGAAAGTCTGGAATTTTTATCTGGATAAAGAGGAAGCGCCCTGTATTAATGTGACAGTTGTGATATTGTTGACGTTATTTATGCATGAACATAATAATCATGTATTCGCAGGGACAGATCAGACAGTTCCCATAAGGCCAAGCGGGCTGTGACATCAGAGGAGCGCTCTGGTAGTGTATCGTCTCCATCCAGGGGCATGTCGCCCACATCCAGGAAGAAATCCACCTCTCCTAAAGCAACATCCCATAAGACTTCAGTACTGGCTTCTCCTCCTCGCAGGTAATAGAGAATTAGTCGTTAGAGCACTATTTGATAAAGTTGTCAAATATTAATTTGTTTTTTCTCAGTCACTCTTTTGTGGTTGTCCAGCTCTTTTCATAGATTATTGCAGTTCAAAGTGTTATTGATCATAAAAGACTTGTTTGATCCATTGACATGTGACACATAAGCCTCAGATAGGAGTCAGAAACCACAAGAACACACCATCAGTTGATATTTTTTATTTATAATGTATATCTGGATGTGTTGTACTAATGCCTCCTTCCCATTGCAGGTCTCCCTCACCACCACACCACCAGCGTACACCTACTCCCCCTCGCCGCCACTCCCCGTCCTCCCACTCAGGTTCCTCTGCCCAGCGACACTCGCCTTCCCCTCGTCGCCGTCGCTCATCCTCTCCGTCTTACCACCGTAGTAACACAGCCCCAGCATCAGGCTCCTCGCCTCCCAGCTCCAGACGCTCTAGATCACCTGTTGCCTCACATGATGCCTCCCCCCACCGCCGATCAGACAGATCAAGCCCCAGAGGACGAGAGAGGAGCCGCAGTGATAGAGATAGGACTCCACCTCCCCAGGAGCGCAGACATGAACGCAGAGATGGTATATTTATGTTCTTGAATTACTTTGTTCCTCTCACACCTGTTTTAACACTGAAATCAGACCGATACCACGTGTTAAATTTGTCTCTGTTCCAACAGAGAGCCGCAACAAACGAGACAAGGACAGGGATGATCGGCACTACGACTCTGAACAAGTATCATCACGGGACTCTCGTGATGACAGGGACACCAGAGAGACCCGTGAGCGGCGGGATGTTTGTGATCGAGGAAGGGAGACGACCCGAGAGTCTCGGGACAGCAGGGACCTAAAGGACTCCAGGGAAAGCAGGACGGAGACACGCTGCAGTCGAGAGTCACTAGAGCGCCGTGACCGCGAACAGGATAGAGAACGGGACCGGGAGAGAGAAAGGGAGCGCACTGAGGCTCATCGGAAGGAGGAGCTGGCCCAGGAGGACAGGGGTTATGGCAGAGCTCACGGTCGTGACGATGGGGCCAGAGCTGAAGGAAGGATGGAGAATAGAACAGAGCGGAATGGACGAGGTAGAGGACGCAATAATGAAACCTCTGATAAAGGCAAGAAATCATTAGTTGCTTTGGTGAAATTTGTACCTTATTTGTAATTCTCTCATTTTTCTTGTTTTTTTTTTTTTCATTTTCATTTCAATTTCAGTCCAAAATTCTAAAGCTCTACTTTTATCATTTCTATAAATAGAACTATAGTTATGACATTTTAAGCATGAACATCCAGGGCTGATGATCTGTACAAAGTGAAGCCAAACATACACTGCATGAATATTAATCACCTGTTTGAGAATACACAGAGGAGGCTGCAAACTTTATTGGCGTGTTTCTTACCTGTATTTCTTAGATGTATTCTGGTTGGCTTTGTGTGACCCAATAGTATTGTTGTCATCTGTTTGTATTTTTGGTTTCTGGCATTGTGTCGTCTGCTTGTTGCAAACTATCCATAGGTTTTCTTGGATGTTCAGCCCAAATTTCAAACCGGTTCAGTGAAAAATAGGAATTTGGTGATGCTTGTAGTATCAGTCCTAATAATAAATCTGATAATTACCCTCAGAAGTATTGTATGCATTTATTAGCTTTCACATATAGGAAGTCTTTCAACCAAATCTATGATATTGGGCCCTTTGTGCCCTTGTGCAGAATGACCCACTGGGCTTTTAAGCAATAGGCACCTGTCATGAATGTTATTTTTACCCTCTTTATTGTGTATCAGGCTCAAACAGAAACTCTCGGGGTTCTCAGCTGGAAAGCAACCATGACAACTGGGATTCACGAAGCAGTGCGGTTCGTGAGCGAAGCCCAGAGAGGAGCTCAGACCGCAACGCCAATGACAGGAGCTCCGAGAGAGGTACAGAAAGAGATCGCTACGATGGGGACAGAAGAGGAGAACAAGGCCGGGACTCGTCGTATGACAGGAGAGGCGGGCACAATGAACGGGATCGCAGAGACAATCGAGAAAGAGGTTGGAGTTTTGAGCTTTTTATGGATTTACTGGATCTGTGACTCAAACATTAACGTTATTTGATTTTAAATGAACCTCTTTGTTTCCCCAGATGTACGAACAATTTCACCGAGCAGACACCAGGGACGGTTAGAGGAGACAGAGAGGGACGAGAGGAGAGACGATCGCAGAGACAGAGCAGACGAAAGACGGGACGACAGGGCCCGCGACCGGGAGCGAGAAAGAGACCGGGAGAGAGACAGGGAACGAGAGAGGGAAAAGGAGAAGGAGAGAGACAGAGAAAGGGAGCGTGAGAAAGAGGCAGAAAGGGAGCGAGCCAGAGAGCGGGAGAGGGAACGGGAGCGAGAGAGGGAGAGAGAGAGGGAGCGCGAGAGGGAGAGGGAGCGCGAGGAACGGGAAAGGGAGCGGGAGGAGCGAGAGAGGGAGAGGAGGGAGAGGGAGAGAGAGCGGGAGCAGCGAGAGCGAGAGAGACAGCGCGAATGGGAGGAGCGAGAGAGAGGACGCGAGGAGAGGCGTGAGAGGAGAGAGGACGCCAGGGATGACCGGTCTGTACGAGACAACAGGGATGATCGAAAGGCCAGGCAAGTATCACAACCAAAGTATATGAACCGTAAAAACGAGCCTATTTGTCAGGAAGGAAAGGGTGTGGTTTTTTTTAGACAATATCAGTGATTTATTTACTGAGACTGAATTTGTTTGGATAATTTCAGAAATAAGCAGCTGTATGATATTGGTTAGTTGTAATGATTTCATGTGCATTTACCCATATGAATGATAATTTAAAAAAAACATTGCATTCTGATTCAACAGTTGTTTTTCATGTTGGGGAGTTATAAAGTGTGGGTCTTGTCTATATTATGTATAATATATAATGTATTTTTTGTGTTATTTGATGCCATTGTATATACGCTATTCATTAGTTTTCATTGTTAGTTGAGCTTAAAATATTAATTTTCTGCTTGATATAACAGATTATTAAATCATCTATATTCTCCAGCTGTGCCTCTGCTCTTACATGTGTTAATTTGTGTGAATACATCTTCTCCCTCTAGTCGTAAGAGGCACAGGGACAACAGCCCCAGCCCTCGGTCCTCACCTAAGCGGTCAGTACGGGACCTGAGCCCGGCAGAAAGCGACGGTTACAACAGTGGTGAAGATAAAAGTGAGCGCCTGATTGGCCGAGGGCAGGCCAAGCTCCACCCACAGCCCCTCCTCCCCAGCCCTGTGTGTCCGCCTCCATCTGACAGTAGGAAAATGCTTTTTGAACGGACACACTACGATTTAATGGGGAATGCACCTTTAGTATAAAGTGACTTTTTTATATATATTTTCTGTCATTAAAGTCTTATTTCTCTTTGGTATTACATCCTGATTGTATTATATTCATTTCAAATTTGGCAATCCCTAATTATCCTTCCAGAAATCCAATCCAAATTCAAACTTTACATCTAAAAGTACCAAAGTCGAATAATTCTTTAAACTATTGAGCACAATACCTGCACTTGTTGATTTACTTTCTATAAATGAGCCACTGCCCCTTAATGTTACACTTCTGTTAGCTACTACTTTCGGCACACACACTTAGCAGTTTGATGAATCTTGAATGGAATAATTTTAAATATCTAGTGATGTTATACTCAGAAATCACAATTAATAAGATTGCCTATTGAATATTGACACTGTTGCTTCAGTGCTCAAAACATTTTTATTGGATTGTTTTTGTGTAGATGCAGAGAAGCATCGTCTTCTAAGCCAGGTGGTACGACCCCAAGAGCCTTTGCTGCGTTCCCCACCGAGGGCCGCTCCAACAACTGATGACAAGGCCGGTCACTGGAAAGATGAGGAGCGCAGGGGAGGAGGGGACAAAAGGGATGCACGCAGCCGTCATGAGGAGCTAGAACTGCGTGGGGATCGCAGCAGAGGAGGTGACAGACGAGGAGAGCACCTTTCAGACGCCCCATCAGACTCACGCAGCAGAGTCAGAGAACAACGAGAAGCTACGCCGCCTCCTCCTTTAGTTCTGTCCATCACCACTGATGACAGGGACGTCGTTGTCTCCCAGTCCCACGAGGAAGGCAAAAAGAAGACGAAGTCCCAGAAGAAGGGCCTGAAGAAGGGTCGCAAAGAAGAGGACCTTGGTGTTGGCAAGAACCTGGCTGCTGCAGGAGACCGTTTCAACCCTGAACCACCAGCAAGTGGTCCCGCAGATGGTCCTCCGCCTTTACACTCCCCACGGAAGGGAGCCAAGAAAAAGGCTCTTGAGCGAAAGAGGAAGCGAGGTGGCGAATCGGATGTGTCTGAGGAGGAGTCAACGGCCCATCAGCCACATGGTAAGAGAAAGAGAGGGCCCCGAACACCACCACCTTCAATGAGGCCTGATCACCGCGGTACCACTGCCAACACAGAGCCCTCTCCACTGCCCAAAATGGACAACTTCAGTGACTGGTCAGATGAGGAGGTTACAGACAGAGGAGGGTTAGAAACATCAGCTCCCCTACCTCTCACTGACAGGACTACTGAACCTCTGAGGAGAGGTGGGGGCTCCAGAGTCGGCAGAGACAGGGACAGGTGCAATCCCCCACCAATCGCTCCTCTGCTCCCCCAGGATCCTCCCATGCTTCTTCAGACTCTCACTCCTCAGCCCCTCATGTCTCAGCCTCTGCTGCGCAAACCACCCCCAGAGCAGGTTCGCAGCAGCAGCATGGGCAGCAACCAGAGCCGCGCATCGTCCAGACGCCTGCGGTCACCCTCCAACGAGTCAGCCCACCGAGAGGACCTACAGGGACCGCGATCACGCCGAGGACGGCTGCAGGGAACCAACTCACGTGACAGAGAAAGGGAGCGTGAGCGAGAGAGGCCAGTGGTTACTGAACCACCGGGGGCAGAGAGGAAGTCTCGTATCGACCAGCTGAGGAGGGGAGAGCCCAGTCGCAGCACCTCATCAGGTAAATACAAACAGATGAACATAAGGGGGGGCAGTCATTACAGTCCACCAGAAAGTTGTTCGGTGGTAGAGTTTCAGGCCTTATTTATCTGTTCGTTTAACACAGTGGTTTGGTCTGCCATTATGAAACAGGTTGAAATTAGTTGCAGAAACTGTAAATAAAACATTCAGACTTTCACAACAAAAAATTTTCTCTGAATATTTACTCTTTTTTTGTGCTTTGCCAATTTCCTGAATAGCATATTTTTCTTGTAGAAATGCAGGGTCTTGTATATGAATTTTCATATGATACGACAAACCTTATTGCTTGATCATGAGACGTATTTTACTGTGTATAAAGAATACTATGCACCCACTACTCAAGACTAAGGTTAACTCCCTTCATTATCCCCTCGGAAATTTTGTCTCTGAATTTTACCCATAAACAGCACATAGCATTAGCAAGAGCACACATTTGGAGTAGTGAGTTCCCACTGAAGGTGCTCAAGGACCAACCACAGATCTTCATCAACACTTTGATCGGGGTATAATGCTTTAAATATTTGAAAGAGACTGAGGTCTGATTATATTAATTAAAGCACCTGTTGGTTGTTTTGGCACCTATTTGGCACATTCTGCTCTTCTTAATTTTAAAATGAAGAGGTCTGCAGTATTATTAGATCTAGGGTACGTCAGTCATTGCATGTCTGTCTTGGGGAAAGTTTGTTGAGCTTGCTGTTGGGGGAATTTTTGGAAGAGTTTCGGTATTCATTGATGTAAGACTAAAGGCTTGATGAGGTGGGAGTAAAAATGTTGTCATTCTGATGTGGTTATGGGGACACTGGCTCTAAGAATAAGGGACACATGGGAAAACTTGAGTATACATAATTCTGTATGAAAGTAGCTGGATAACATAGAATGGTTTTAAGATGTTTTACTTCTCATCCAAAAGGTTTCTTCAGTGTTGGCGCACTGTAAATAC
>JAPSES010000124.1:10162840-10178405 GCA_029822895.1 Maxillicosta whitleyi | reverse complement strand
TGGATAACATAGAATGGTTTTAAGATGTTTTACTTCTCATCCAAAAGGTTTCTTCAGTGTTGGCGCACTGTAAATACTAGGAGGATTGTTCACACCTTCAAAATTATTAGTCACACATGAATTGTTAACCTACTCAATCGTAATGAGATTTAGATTGACGTTGATCAAGGTGTACTTCTGTGTTACCTGTGGAGGGTTCTTTCTGTTGCATTGAAAGTGGTTTAGTGATGGTTGTTTTAGGTGAAGATTGACAACTTCTCATACTTGTCTTTTAAGTCTGTCCTCTCTGGCTAGAATGTATATGCCACAGTCTGTAAATGAGAATGGAGTCAACAGTCTTAAGTTATCCATCATATTGCTGCTCATCATTTCATTTCTGAAATAGATCTAGTACCATTTTGATATTTTTCCAGTAAACTGCTCTTTAACTGCTTGACTTCTCAGCTGTCAATGGGCAAAGAAAATAAGCATCACTAATAACTGCTAGTTTTTGTGGTAATCAGACCAATTTACAGGTCTGAACTGGTGTAAACAAAGTTGCCCTTTTGTCTGGGAGTTTTGTCTTGAAGTTCTGGCATTAGCATCCATCCAGGCAAATCTGAAAACATATGGACATCATTAATGCAGCACAATCAGACTGCACACGAATAGAGCCAAAGGTCCACTTTGGCAGTTTCCCTCTGACAGATGTGGAATTATGATTGAATTTGGATGGGGTTTTTTTGTTTCTTTTGTAGGTGAATATTTTAAAGAAGCCTCGTACTGTGGTTACTTCACCCTCCAAATCCAGGATCTACTTATAACCTCACTGTCTTTTCTTGTCTTGCAGACCGGCAGGATTCCCGCAGCCACAGCTCCAGACGTAGCTCTCCTGACTCGGAGAGGCAGGCTCGTTCCCGGTCCCGTGCTGGCTCCTATGACAGTCGAGAGCGGGAGAGAGACAGAGAGCCATTTGAGCGCGAGCGGCAACAACAACAGCAGCCGCCGCAGCAGCCGCCACTTCTCCTCCAGCAGCCCCTACAACAGCAGAGAGACTGGGAACCCGAGCCCAGGGACTGGCCCAGTCGGGGACGTGAACCCCTGCTAATGCGCCCTGGCCGGGAACCTCTCCTAAGGGAGCGAGACATGAGGGACAGGGAACGCTTGCTGCCTGAAGGATTGATCCAACAACATGAACGGGAGCGGGAAAGAGAGCGAGAGCGGGAACGTGATAGAGACGGCAGAGGTGAAAGAGGCGGCGATCGCGAGAGGGACAGAATGATGATGATGGACCTATCACCACATGGGGACCTCAGGGCTTCAGGACGAGGGGACATAAGGGGAGACTTGAGAGGGGACATGATGAGGCAGGACAGGGGCGAATATGAGCCACTGCTCCCAAGAGAAGCTTTCAGTCCTCCAGAGCCTGAGAAACCAAGTAACAGTCACCATCTGATGGGAGAGCCAAGAGAGGTGGAGAAGACTGAAAGCGTGGACGGTAAGTCAAAAAGTACTTCTATACTTTGAACTGGGTATATATGTCCAACCGCTTTTCACATTTTAGGGTCAGTCTCCTGCAATACAGACCTTTTTCACAGCACATATCGCTTGTAAACGTAGGCAAAGCTCAGGTGTGACACATGATTAGAACCTAGTGCTACTTTTGTGGCAGTTCCCAAGTGAATTTTGTCTCTTTAACCTTTCTAAAGTGATTTATTACCGTTCATTATCCTCTATAGTTTGCTTTTTTTTTTCAATGAAAAACGTGTATTTTCCCATATTTAATTCACTGATCATGTAGATGTTCATGAAGTCTCAGATTAAAGTTGATTCAGGAGTTAACAGAGAAAACTTACGAAAACACGTCTTTTTCTAAAATTGCTCTCATTAACTGAATATAAACCAAACGTCTCCATCCACTGTCATTGATCTGACTCCATGGGTTTTATTGGTGAATCAATGTTGCAGAAGATGACAGTGTTTCCATGTTCTCTACGGAGCCTCTGAACATCCAAATGGGTCATATCTGATGATCATGAAAAGACAACAAACCTGAATTTTACACCAGTTATTTCCATGCATTGATAGGATTAGTGGATCAACGGTGAATAAACAGTTTAAATCAGTGGATGGTTTTGGTCGATGGTGGCTGTCTGGGTCTTTATGGGTTAATGAAGACCAGTGAAACAAATTTTCCAGATGTTTTCGCCCTCATTCTTCACCATACGAAGATATACTTGTTATAAACATGCAATTGCAAGGATTTTAAAGGCCTTCACCTCACTACTTACTTCCTATGTTGCATTATTTGATGTCATTTGCATGTGCTGATTTTCAGGGGAAGACGACTGCAAAGAAGATGATGTGCAGTCAGTGGCATCCGTTGGAGAGGAGTATGAACCAATCAGTGATGACGAGCTGGATGAAATTCTTGCTGACAGTCAGAAAAAAGAGGATCAGCAGAATGAAGAGAAAATTACAGGTAACACACCTTCATTAGTGTTTTACTGTTGTCTCTGAATAGAACTTTTTGGATTAAAAGTTCATCCAATCCTTTGCTGTCCCTCATAAAAATGAATCCTCACCTTGTGTCGACAGGTCCTCTGGATGTGATTGATGTAGACTGGTCCAGCCTGATGCCCAAACAGAAGCAGGAGCCCAGGGCAGAGAGGGCGGCGCTGCTTCGGTTCACACCAGGGGCCGTGCTCCTCAGGGCAGGCATCTCAAAACGACTTTGTGGACCTGAGCTCCTGGAACAGGTCAGGGAGGTGTGCAAGTCTGAGCTGGACAACCCCAAAGGTAAACACTTTCACATCTCTTGCTGTTGTTTTTCTTTTGTTTTTGCTGCCTCTAATATGGTGTATATCAGTAGTTTCCATTTAAAGTATTTCTAAGATTGTGTGAGTCAGAATCTTACTTAAAACTTGGTCCTGCCAGATGCTGACAAACTGTTTGAGCATGACCTAGGGGCCCTGAATATGGCGGCCCTGAAGAGACGGACGGAGAGAGCAGGTCTGCTGACCAACCTCGGTCCCTGTTGCAAGGCCTTGTGTGCTCGTAGGGACTTCGCCATCCGCCGGCAGCTGTTAAAAAATGACAAGGTAGGGGTCTGTCCCTCACAAAACTGCAGTAAAATTAGCAGTTACCACTTACCAATCACCATTTTCTTTGACCTGTATTAAAACTTGATGAAACAAATGCTATATTTTCTTGTATTTCCTGCTTTTGTTAATCATTCTTTTTAATGTCTTTTTTTTTTTTTCCTTCTAATCACTTTAATTTCTTAGATATTCCTCACAGTATACATATTTAAAAACACATTCTCCATCAGGCTAATGCATTTCTGGTCGTCTCCGTCCCACTGTCTAAAGGATTAGAACTGCTTCTTTTTGTTTTTTCTTCAAACATCCAGAGAGAGAACAGCACGGACATATTTAGCTTTGTATAACATTTAATACAAAAGAAAAATTACAAGTGATATTAATCGAGAATATAAATTTAAAAAAAAGAGGATGTATTGTACATCCCAAACCATTTATCCCAATGTTTGATGAATATTTCTAATTTTAGATTAATGATGGTGATTTTTTTTTATTTCCCTCTTGTAAATATCCCTGGTTGATTGAACCCGTTACTGAACAGTTGGCTCACCTTCTCATCATTTGATCAGCCACTTCTCAATGAATCTTATTCATAGAAACATCATGGCACATTTAATACAATAAATTCAACTTACTATTAGTCCACTGTTATCCTTGTACAAAAGTAGAGGAATAAATGGTTAAATTGCGAGTCGTATTTGTGTTATTGCAGTTAATCAACTACAATTTCATGATTGCGAAAGGTGTTAATTTGAGCTTCATTCACATATATTCAATTATTATCATGAACCTTTATGAGTCTGTAAGTGACTGTATGTAATGTTTTTATTCCCTTTTTATTTTCAGGGTCTAACCAAGCAGTACCCCGCAACACCAGTGGTAGACAATGAGCTGATTCAAATGAGCATGCGTCTCTTCAGGAGGACTATGGCTGGCCAGGCTTCAGGCCCAGAAAGGTCCGATGTTGTGGCAGCGGTGGCAGCAGCACCAGCAGCTGAGGTCGCTGCAGCTGGTACTAGTAAGCTCAGTGCAGCACAGCCTGAAGTGTGTGTGTCCTGAGAGTAAAACTCATACACCCAAAAGCTTGTAAGCCTTTACCTCTCCCCAAATCTGTCTCCTTTTCCTAACATCCACAGCCTTTTAGACATCAAGAAATAAAGTAAAATTGTTAATCTTTCTCAGCTATTCTTAACATGATTTGGTTGGTTGATCTGCAACTTTTGTGCCATAGACTATTGGACATTTTAGCCTATGGAGGTGTGTTTTGAACGACGTGCAGACATGAAACGCATCTAAAATTATTCATTTTGTATGTTCATTATAATGTTCTAGATGAGCTTTTTGATTCTATGTTTCACTCGCCTAACCGGGTCTAAGTGACTGTTTTGTTTTCATATTTTGTGCATTGATTACTAAGCTGTGCATTAAAATTGTTAGATGTTAATTTCTGTTATGGGTCTTTTGCTTTGTATGAAGTGGCTGCTCAGCCTCTAGATAACGTGTAAAATTATTTCTGATGGTGTTTACGTCCAATATACAGCATTTGCCACAGAAGTTACTGACCAACAACACTGAAACATCCTGCAGGGACTTGAATGAATGTTTCTTATGAATAAGCACTGCCAAACTATTCCCTCACTGAATGTAACTTGTTACAGATGTCCTGTTGGAATACTGCTTTTTTTTTTTTTTTTGCTTGAGGTGTTTCTTTTGAATGGTTTGGCAATGTCTACCTGAAGTGATATAGGTGCAGAGCACCCAATCTCCAATGCTGCCATGTGGAATCCCTCCTCTTTACTCATATCAGCCCACACCAACCAAAAAGGAACTGAAATGATTTGAATAGGAAAAGACAAACTGTTTAGATAAGCATGGCTGAAAAAAAGTAACAATTTGAACTTTACACATCCAGAATCACAGTTAAAAGACTTGCACAGCTGGATTAACTGAACATTTGGTTGCATCACAGCTCAACAAGTGACTTCATAAGAGCAGGTTATGCATGCTTTGAGTGCTGGATCACAAATACAAATGGACAAACCAGCTTCACCACTGAACTGAGCAAACATGAGAATGGGAAAAGTCTGAGTCCTGGATGTGATGTGAAGCCTGCAGTCGACCACACAGCTGGAAAGCACTCCCCCAACGTTGTGCTTTTGTGAATTTTGCAATGTACTAAACATATCTGGTTTAATGCCATATTTTTTTTACTGTAAAAATAAATGTAGAATTACATCTAGGGTCCTGAAGGTATTTGCATAGTTTGTCATGAAGATGATCAGAACAAATAAAACTCTGGTAAGTGTTGAATCCAACATATGACCACAGTTAGTTAAAGGTCATGTCGTCAGTTTATTTATTTCCTTTTTAAATCAAGAATGGATATAATCCTCTTTGTGGTGAACTTAACAATTGGAAACGATGTCAGATTCAATAGCCTGAATATATTATAATGGTTTTAAGGTTATTAAAGTATTCGTACAGTTTACATAACATGTTCACAACCAAACCGGCTATCTTCCATATCAGAAAATGCAGTACATTTGAATACATTTTAATAAATGTAAATTAAAGTTATTTAGTAGATAAGAGACCTTCGTAGTAGTGAACTGAAATGAGTAGTGTTTTGTTTGGTTTTTTTTGGCCCTTTTTCCTCTAAATAATTAAACCTACTTAAATGAAGGTTATTTCAGTTTTGAATGACTAGCATGGATGAGTTAACACTTTAAATATAAAACTGTGCATTACTTGTATAAGTTAACAGTAAAATATAAAACATTACAAGGTTGCATATTGTTTCCGCAATATGTCCATGTTTTAAAGGGTTTATTTTTATATTAAAATGTAAGATGCCAGTATAAGTTATACTGCTGGGGAGAGGGGTACTCGTCTTTTCATATTATAGTCAGTAATGAAATGAGACATGCATCAGAATTCATAATACGTGTTATTAAAAACTTAAGTTTAACGTTAACCGTTTTTTTTTTGTTTTTTTTTTCATCAAATTACACAATAGGAGTTGTAGAAAACTCGTTTACGTCTCTTAAACAGGAACCGAGTTGCGCCACGCGGTGTTTCGGACGAACGTTGTTTAAAACGGACCGGTTTCCTTTACCCACAATCCTCTGCCGAAGATCCGTCCTTCCGACTTCCGCCTCAGCTAATAGCCGAAGTGAGTATTTTTTTCGCAAAATACAATTCCACAATCTAGTTCCATCTTGCAATATTAAAGCTATATTTTACCATGTTGCCATCTAATATGTGTATGTTAGTGGTCTGCCGGGTGTTTTGAGGAGAAATTTAGATGGATGAACGTTTTAAAAGACATTAAAGAAGTAGCGTTTGGATTGAGTCGGTCCGAATGGCTTCAGGTTGTCTGTCCAGATATGTCCCACACACGAAAGCATGCGGTTTAATTTACGTTTAGAATTGTATTCAACCAATCTATCGTATCGTAGTATATATTTTGTGCTAATTTCCATTCTTTTAACGTATGTGCGAGCCAACTCTAGCTTACTTTAACAACATTCTCGGTGCCGGCGACTGAGTTCTATTGCTAAGTCTGCGTGAAGCCTGCTCCACTTTGATGCTAAGATGCAAGTTATCCCTCCAAAAACGTTCGCACACGTATTCTAGGTTGGAATTTTACTAGTTATGTCCATTACTTTTGACGGCATCACTGTATTTTAAATAATTACGGGCTTTGACAAAACATTGGGTAGATATACAACACATTTTTGTTTATGGCATAGGTTGTGACAGCCATTTTTTTTGTCACTTGTTTAATTTATCATCATTGATGTCCTTTGCAACGGTCTGCGTGGGTCCTCCTTACTCTAGTTCAGTTTTGTAAGTATCTGAATTTATTTTTGATGTTTTTAGATGGCCCCAACCAAGAAAGGAGAAAAGAAAAAGGGGCGTTCAGCCATCAACGAGGTTGTGACCAGAGAGTACACCATCAACATTCACAAGCGCATCCATGGAATGTAAGTCAAGATGTATATATGATGTGTTTGTGTTTCTACAAGTGGTGCTACTGACAGTTCTATTAGAGCTGGTCATTGAACCTAATGAAAAGTAATTTCTAAGATTCAAGTGACATGTTCTGATGGGTTACTTACTTCTGAGTAAAGAAAAATGGGACATCTCTTTTTATTTAAGAAGCTGAAGAATTAAGCATGATTTTTCATTTCTTTACCATGCAGGTTTGGTGCATTTTATTGATTTGATTGTCACGGCTCTGCATTGAACACAGAGTCTGTATGTGTGATTTGGTACTGTTGAAACCCAGATCATTTAAATGTTTGTCCTCTTGCAGTGGCTTCAAGAAAAGGGCCCCACGCGCTATTAAGGAGATCCGCAAGTTCGCCATGAAGGAGATGGGAACTCCTGACGTTCGCATTGACACTCGCCTGAACAAGGCTGTGTGGAGCAAGGGCGTCAGGTAAGCTGACCGTTCAGGTTCACTCGTTTCTGTGCATAATTATAAAATAAAAATTCCAAAGTGGAAAAAGTGTCTCTCCTGCAAGTCATACATTCAGATGGGTTTATTTTTGTTGTTGAACAGATAACATTTTTTTTTTTTAATTTATTATTATATAGAAGTATTACTCATAATATTGATTGCTTTTTACATTTTATATCTGAACGACAGAATAGCTGTTCACTAAATTTATATCATCTTTCATCCATTCATGTGTATGGGGACACAATAGAATGAACTGCATTTTGTAGTTCTATGGTTTTTAATCTATTACACTAGCTTCAGTTTATTCTCCGCAGGTATGAATTGTCTGTATTTAACAATACAATAACTAGCCTATACTCAGTTTCTTCTCTCAATGTGCCTCTTAAGGTGTTGCTTTTTTCTTGTTCTGGCCGTAATGTTGCACACAAGTCTTTGTCAGTTGGAAAACGGCAGTGTCCAAATGTGTTATTTGCAAACCTTTAGTGCCACATAGGCGCTTTGTGTGCGTGGCGTCACTGTGACTTTGTGTGTTCAGAACATCTCGAACCACATGTCACATAGCGTCATATATGAATGTGAGAAATTGGTTTCGTTGTATATTGGAGAAGGATGTTTTTTCTTATCTCAAATATTTTCTGGGTGAAGCAAGTCCATACTGAAACGGCAAAATGGCACGGTTAAAATTGAGACTTAACTGTTAAAGATTCTTTTAGTGCATTTCATTGTCATATTTATGGTACACAGCAGTTTCAGTCTCACAGATCACAAAGCCTTTTATGCTCAATACTGAGTAAAATGTGCTTTGTTAAATATTGTATTTTACATTTGATCAGTCAGATATCAAACAATGAGTCTCAACTGTAACAGCCAGAGCAAGTGGGAGTTAAAATGTAACTGTCATGTTGTTCAGGAACGTACCATACAGAATCCGCGTCCGGCTGTCCAGGAAGCGTAATGAGGACGAGGACTCTCCCAACAAACTGTACACCCTGGTCACATACGTTCCTGTCACCACATGCAAAGGTAAATGTGCAGCTCAGCGATGTCGTCAATTTCACACTGAAACTTGTCATAAGCTTTACTGACCTGTGTTTTTTTTTTTTTCTTTATCCCAACAGGGCTGCAGACAGTCAATGTGGATGAAAACTAAATGTGTCTGAGTTGAATAAATAAAAGAAAAAGAAAAACTTCCGTCATCTGTCTATATTTCTGTCACGGAAATTTGTATTAAACCACACAAATGGATTTGCAATGTCAGTCTACTTTAATACTGTCATAGTAATAGGAAACGTCAATTTAATTCTGGTGCAAAAATATTAAGAATAATCTGTGTAAACAAGTTTATCTTGGCGTTGATGTTTTCATGCTTTGTAATATTAAAAAATCATGACCATTGTAGAAAAATACACTTATTGTCTAGTGAAAACGCTTGAATACTGGCAACCAATATGGGAAATTTGGAAGTCTGTTTATCTTTTTTGTAATAATATTGATGGGAGAGATTAATATCAATCTTAAAAGTGATTGATTACGGGTGAACATGATTAATATTGTTCGTACACTCATATTTTTATCATAGCAAAATGGGCCTATAGGATTCTGGCATTTTAATATCGCTTATGTAATAGCAAGCATCCCATTATGTGCTGGTTTTTAGCAGCTTAGGTGTTGCATTCAAATTTTTTTATGGTTTTTTAATATATTTTTCATTTGGGGAAAATATTGGAACAGTAAAACAAAAAAATCTGCATTTGTGTACATGTACATCTGAAAAATCTACAATGGTAAAACTTTTTTTGCAGTATTTTGTTAAATAACCTACATTGGTGTGGAAAGATGTCACACACATCCTCCCCTTATTTTACTTAGTCTTATTTCATAATCCAGTACAAATATAACTCCATTTTCAGTTAAGTTATACGTGCCCTCAATGGGATGATACATATAATACATTTTGACCACATTTCCATAAATGTGTCCTGTACTTTTTAGTGTAATGCAGTTTCTCCACTACATAGTTTATATAGAATCCTTTTAAGCAGTCTTAGTGTTGTGATGCATCCATTTACTTGTAATACTCCCATTAAACATTTGTTTCCTTTTAAATGTTCTGTGTCACGGTCCCCATATATAATGTCAGGGCATCGAATAAGGTTCTGGTCTTAAATACAGACTCCAAGTGATTGTGAATGTTCTTCCAGAACGCCTTGAGTTTTGGATATTCCCAAAATAGAAGGTTGTGATTTGCTACTGCTGCTCCACATAACCTCCAACAGTTTTCTCCTACCCCTTGATGCTTTTTCTGAGCAGGAGTCATAAAAATATTATTCTTCCACCCAAATTCCCTCCAAGGATTTTTTTTTTTTTTAATATTTCAAGGTTTTTCTTTATTCTCACTACATGTTATAGGTTAGGTACAGTGCTTCTTTCTGTGTCGTTAAAGAATTCTATCTACAGTTTTGTAAAGAAATGAGCATATTTGTCTATATTTAGATTCAAGGGGAAAAGTCGGTTTTGTTTAAAGAAAATTGTATAAGCAGTTATTTTAGGAAGGTCACGATTTTCAAGAATCCCATTCACTCTTGTATAGAATACAGGTGCAGTTCCTCCGTGCTGCCGTTAGGGGGAGCTGCTCGTGTATTCGGTCGCAGTCAGATTCCGTGATGAAGAATGGGGACGCAGCAGACAAGCAACTATGGGATCGTCAAACATTTTATCCAGAGTTAGTGCAGCTGTGAAGTAACTTCAGCTCAACAAAGAGGTGAGTTCTATGGCTGCTGAGGCACATTCTCATACTATAAAGAGTGAGTTTTTGTTACTGTTAAAGACTGAAAAGCTAAAGTTATCGGCTTCATGTCTGCTGATTGTCTGAGAGGGACAGGTGTGGCTAGCTGTTCGGCTAACTAAGTGACCAGCTGGCCAGTGTAAATATATCTAAGCTTTTTCAACAAACTACGTTCTAGCCAATAATGTCTGACAAAAGAAAGCCCCGGTGTTGGCCTCAACACAGTTAATACTTGTTTTAAGTAAGAGGACAACGTCAGTGGGCTAAGTCAGGTTAATGCTAGCATATTGAGTAAGCATTGCATTAGATACGCAGTGTTAGCCACATGACAAACACCTCATATGTTCAAGTTGCCAGCAGATATTCAGAAGAACACCGTAAGTAGACAGTCATTCTGTGGGTTCTTTGTATGTGCAGGTGAGAGTGTCCGTGTCTCAGTGTTTCCATGGCCGTGGGCTGACGTGTGGAGCGATGCGGCACCACTGGCTGCTCCTCGGGGCTTGCGGCTGGGTGCTGCTCATCCTCATGTTTGTCAGCAAGTTCATCAGCTTCAGAGCTGTGGATGGTACGACGAGGCTCCATATTATGATGATGATGATAATATGAAGGAATTAATGTCAGGAATAAGTATGAGATCAGAAACTGGTGTCGTGTTTCCACATTTACCCACCCACTTCACTGTACTACAGTATTTTATTCATCTTTATGTTCATATTCTGGGCAAATATTGTCCTTTTTTTTTTTTTTTTTTTTACCTCTTGGTGCTTTCTACATAATAAATATGAGATGATGCAGTGGTATACATCTACTCTTGAGTGGCTCAGGAGGTAGAGTGAATCATCCAGAAAAGCTGGTAGTTAAATCTCTGGCTCCTGCCCATATGTTAGAGCTCTTGGGCAAACGCTGAACCTCTAGTTGGTCCTAGAGGCTGTTCCACTCATGTGTGCCAATAAGGTAGAGAAACACCACAAATGCAATCCATCCAAAAGTTATGAATGCAGTCCAATTACCAAGACTTCTGTCCCTTTAGTTGAGCACTTTGAATGTCGTAGTATGTTTCTTAATATATAATTAATCTTGCAGACTATGGAGAGAGGGTTGGTGCTCAGACTTGGACCATTCCTGGCACCAAACTGGTTCAGCCCAATTCTGTGTCCAACCCAGAAGAGCCACATCCAAAGCCGTCTCATCCGGTGAGTAATATTCTCTGTCAGTGCCTTATTGCCTTACTGTTGGCGAAGTATTACATTTAGTTCTATTACACTTGTTTCTCTTTCTCAGCCCACAGAGATGCCCACAGTGTCAGATTGGCAGCTAGTTGTTGATAAACGAATTGAGCTGCTCTCAGCTGTTTGTAAAAACAGCTCTCTCAGGAATTTGACTCACGTCTCCATCAGCAAATTCGTCCTGGACCGTATTTTTGTGTGTGACAAACACAAGATCCTATTCTGCCAGACACCTAAAGTAGGAAACACACAATGGAAAAAGGTCCTCATTGTGCTCAATGGTGAGTAGTAACAGTGAACATTCACAATATTTATTATGATTGTGCACAAATGAGAGGAGAGCTGTGATGGCATTAGTTTGAATTGGATTTATTTTCCCGTTTGAAAAAGTGAATTTCAGTCACACCCAGCGATGACCAAAGTTTGTTTGTTTATTCATGTATGACTTCACCTCATGACTCATGTTTTTATCCTTGGCAGGAGCGTTCTCTACTGTGGAAGAGATTCCTGAAAACCTCGTTCATGACCATGAGAAAAACGGTCTTCCACGGCTATCGTCGCTCACTCCACAGGAAATTACTTACAGGTTAGTCATGTGTCTGTGTTTACACTGGTTCAACACTATTGTTAACAAAAACTAACAAAATAAAGACAACTTTATGTTGTAACTGCATTTTAGGCAATTTAAATCAAATCAATGATTAAAAAGAAAATGTAATGTACAAAAACTGACATTTTTTTTCTTCACAAAGTTAATTAAAATATATTACATTCCAGAGAAAATGTATTAAACATTCCTCATTGTCAAATTGTTTCATATCCACGCCTAGTATTTTGGGTGGGTTTGTAAATATGTGCTAGTTTTACACCCACAGATGACAGCATGTCACACATTTATGTCACCATTATCCACACATGGCATCATGGCAGCAAAAGTCAGGAGCAATAACCTAGAGTAGAGACTTTTAGATTGTTTTACATCAGTAAGTGAATTTGGACTGTTTGTAAAGGGAGGAAATCCCACTGAAATGTGGGATATCATTAGATTTTCTAAATGCTTGGTCATTTGTTTTAGGTAAAAACAATAGTATGGTGACAAATGTCCTATGAGGAAAAAATAACAAACTACTACATTTGTTTAAAAATCCATTGGAATTAACCTTTGTGTATTACTTGGAGTCAATTTGACCCCATTCTACTGCCTTCATCTATGGGATGTGCATGCGAAAGGCTGCTGAAGAGTTAAGCTGAAGTAAAAAAAAAAAAAGCTGGTGAAAAATATGAAGCATCACATCTTTTTTGTGCCTCAACAGGTTGAGGAGTTATTTCAAGTTTTTCATTGTGAGGGATCCCTTTGAACGCCTCATTTCTGCTTTCAAAGACAAGTTTGTGAAGAACCCTCGCTTTGAGCCGTGGTACAAACATGACATCGCTCCAGCCATCATCCGGAAATATCGCAAGAGCCATCGGAACATTGACCACACTGTCTCTGGCCTGCACTTTGAGGACTTTGTGCGTTACTTGGGCGATGTGGAAGGCCGCCGGCGAATGGACCGGCAATTCGGCGAGCACATCATCCACTGGGTGACTTACGCAGAGTTGTGTGCACCATGTGAAATCCACTACAGCGTGGTAGGCCACCACGAGACACTGGAGCGAGATGCTCCTCACATCCTCAAAGCCGCTGGCATCGAGCAGCTGGTGTCGTACCCTGCCATTCCTCCAGGTATCACCCGGTACAACAGGTCCAAGGTGGAACACTACTTCTCAGGCATCAGCAGACGGGACATTAGGCGCCTGTACGCACGCTACAAGGGTGACTTCAACCTGTTTGGTTATCCAAGCCCCGACTTCTTAGTGAACTAAATGATTAATAACTGAGACTAACTAAGACGTATTTTCACAGAAAGCCCTCTAAGTATCATTGGTTTGCAAAGGTGAGCTGTAGCTGCCCCAGAACCCAGAAGGGTGGGTTCACACCTGCGGTTTGTTTCTCTGCCCCAGATTAGTCGATGAGTTTGTAAATGTGGAGTGTTTTCCCCTTTGATTCAGTCTTTTTAACTCAAACCGTGTGAGAATGTTCAGTGCCATCCACTTATTGGTCAGGATGACGTGTGCGGGGCATGAATAACGAGACAGATGTAGGAAATTGGTCCTGTGCTCTGTACGCATGTCTATTTTTACTGCTCACACTTACAGCTCCTGCACAAACTGCTGGTTTGTGCGTTTGCTGCAGAAAGAAAAGCACACCTGGAGACCCGAAGAGCTAACCGTGAACTTTGGTCGGATCAAAACTCGATTTCTCTTGTTTCGCCACAACTTAACACCTCAGTTGCAGTTGTTTGTGCGTGCTGACTCAAACTAATGGAGCTAAAGGGGGATCGCACTCCATCTGTTTTCAGACTAAAGGCTGCAGGTGTGAAGACACTCTAAAAGGCTGGTATGCAGTAGATGGCACAGGGTTACGCTCTTATTTCAGCTACCTAAGTCAGAGTAAACTGACTGTTCTGTGCCGTGTTGGTTATATTTTCAGTGAAGGAAAAAGTGCTTTATAATATTAATATTTAACAGTCTATGTGAGCTGTCAACAAGCCTGTAGTGGAGATGGAAAGGAAACGGTGAAGCCCACATACCGGTAAAGGTCAAATAAGGAACACTGTTTGTTTTTTTTTAAATCTACTATTTAATGTTTAGGACTGGATTCTCCTTGTATGTCGCATACACAGGTGTTTTCTGCCAGGGATACAGGCCCGTTACCCTGTAATGTAGCTTTTATATTGCACTGTATGGACTTCCTGTTTCAACGATTCATTCTGTCGACATGAGCTACAGACAATGCTCCGCGTTTTGACTCGTCTCCTCCGTACCTCTTGCTACAATATTAAGACACAGGCGAAAAACCGTCGGGACTGAAAGCCAGATGAGATTGAACATTTGGACACATTTTTCATCGATGTTTTTACGAGATGCAAGTCGGTGTTACCTTTATAGAGTTTTTTATCATTTATATTTTGTCAGTGCGGCGCATGTTCACATTGTGTCAATCATGAAGTCGCTGTTAAAATGTCACACAGACTCAAACCGAGCCCCTAAAGTCTTCAGCGGTTTCATCTACTGCCCCGTGTTCGCCCAGCCCTGATCAGTATGTAGCTCCGCGTCTGCTAAAAGATTCTATTTTGACTCTGTTGCACTGGGATACTGAAGGAAACAGGCACTGGATTTTTCAAGGATCAATTATTAGTCTTTATCAGAATACTGTAAATGTTCTTAACATGACTTGCAACTCAAACATTTGTCTTACATGTTGATATTTATAATAATATAATTAACCCGGTGGCACAAATAGTGTCTTGGAAATTGTACGACGATGCTTCCTCCTGGTGACCCCTGGTGACCCTTTGGTCCAGGGGTCACAATACAAGAACATTAGTTAGTAATAAAGTTCATGTAAAAAAAAAAAAAAAAACTACATAAAGCATATTTTTTTTCTGCTTTTACATGTTTCTTTTTTTTATTATTTTATAACACAAACCTGCATATATTGTCCACTTTTTCCATAGATCTTCACGTTAGCTGTGGTTTTATGATACAAGTCTGTCCAAGTTGTTAATTTCTTCCATAATGTTTATAATTATTTAGGTGTGTGTGTGTGTGTGTGTGTGTGTGTGGGGGGGGGGTGTTCTTCTTAACACCATTTTTTTTGTTACCACGAGGATTTTAATCAAATATTTATCCATACTTGGTTTGTTTTTTCCTGTTAAATGACCTAAATATAGCACAGAACATGTCCTTGGTAGTTCATATCCCTATATTTTTCCAAATTATTCATTAATATTAATAATAGTAATAATAATAATAATGCATTTTATTTATATTGCCCTTTACATCCAAGGATCTCAAGGGCTACAGGTTAAAAAGAGACTAAAAATTAAAACAAATATAATATTAAGAGAAACTGTCTAAAAGGAGTCTAAAAAGAGAGACTACTAAAATAAAGTTTTGTTAA
>JAPSES010000124.1:10143084-10162725 GCA_029822895.1 Maxillicosta whitleyi | reverse complement strand
ATATATATATATAGATTTACACCAAAATCTCTTGTGGTACAAATATGTCAGACAAATAGATCCAACAAAAAAATGTATATGTATATATATATATATATATATATATATATAATGTGTATGTGAAAGTCTGATCAAATACTGCTTATATGTAGACAAAAAATTAGGATATCTGTAGGAATTGTTTATATCAGCTCTAAAAACTTTGTTAATTTCCACTCCTGTTGAAAAGATATAAATTGATTTTCACTTTTTGGTACTCTTAAAAAAAAAAAAAAGAAGTTCCACTCTAATGTTTCAATGAACCACCATTGTCTTTTATTATACATTGACCAGGGGGTATTATGCAATGCCACATTTATTTCCATCATTTATTTTATACCACCTACAGACTTATACTGTAGACACTAAACATGATGGGTAATCACCTCTTTTCGCATCATGATGCAAATATTTCTCTGGAACAGGTCAATCTGGACTCATCAGACCACATGACATTGTTTCATTAAAACACAGTCCACTTTTTATATTTTATAATGGTTGTTGAAGGAATGAGAAGCCACTTATTGCATCAGTAAGGCTTAAAAAAACAACAACTTGCAGCTGAAACATATTGATCACTGACATGCATGTAAATAAATGGTGTAAAATGCAGTTTATCATCTTTTCATGGTCATCAGATATGACCCATTTGGATGTTCAGAGGCTCCGTAGTGAATGTGAAAACACTGTTATCTTCTACAACATTGATTCACCAGTAAAACCCATGGAATTGGATCAGTGACGCACTGGGTTGATGTCCAGTTAATGATGTATTTTACTGAAAAAGCCACCTTTTCCTCATTTTCTTCTGTTTTTGATGCAATAACCATTGAATTTATTCTGAGCTTTTATGAATATATTCATGATCGGTCAATTGAAGATAGGAGACTAGATGATTTTCACTGGAAAAAATACAAAATTCAGAGGATTATATTCTAATAAATGGTGATACATCACTAAAGAAAGGTTAAATATAGAGAAAGATTAATGTGTCACAAAAATCACACACCTTATAGGTTAAATCTAGATGTTAAATTTCAGTGTGTTTCATCTTATTCTGACAAACAAACCTTGAAGAGAGAAAAAGAAGATCCTCCACGCCCACTACCATTAGAGCCTATAAAAACCCCAATGTTTCTTTTTATATATTGAGCTGCATATGTTTTAAAGTGGGTTTGGTTTGTGTGTGTATTTTGCGTACTGATGCTTTTAATGTTTATTTATTTCAAATATAACATTAAAACCAAACAACAAAGAGATTTATATAAAAAGAAAGGAAAACGTTCAAAAAGGAGTAGGATGATATTTAATTTATAATCTCCCACCCCCTTATCCCATAAATAACTCAAACACCCCACACATATCAGAGTAAATTCTCACTAAACACAAAAAGGCAATACCTATTAAAGGTTGACTCTGTCCATTTTGCAAGAGCATTTCACGTCAAAATGAACTCTGGCCTCTTCATTGCAGTAATAATACACATTACATTATATTTAGCAGATGCTTTTATCCAAAGACTTACAATAGAGGACATAAACATAGCATATAGCACTTGCAGAAACAAGGTGTAAAGGAAATATACAGAACAATAGGTGCAACTGCCGATTGGGGTTAGTATTTATTTATTTATTTATTGCACTTTAGCACAGGGTCAGGGTACACAGACCAAAACAAAAAATAAACTGTCTGTTTCATAACAATAATACACATATTAAAAACAACAACAAAATGTAAATATTTACATAATTTGTGTATTTTGTAGCTGCTAAAGAATAGGATTGATAAGACTTTATTATTGCTGTAGCCGTTTTCTTACATGTCAGTGTTTGAGTTCGACCGAAATCAGTGTTGAACAGCGCGTCTTTTATTTTGAAAGTCTCAGCCGGAAGTGCGCCTCTTCCGTCTAGCTTTGCCCCAGTGGCTCTGCGAACAGGGAGCCCGCTGCTGCCACCTCAACATGGAGTAGCGCGAGCCCTGCATTTACTGCTAAGAAACGGAGCCTAAAAGGAGAAAACGGCGGCGGCGGCTTCTGTTCACTTCATCCCCGCGAGACCCCGCAAATGCTACAGCGGCCATTTTTTTTTATTTAGAAACGTATAGGCAAAGCTCGTTTTTTCTTTGAAAGATGGCGAACGACTCTCCAGCTAAAAGTCTAGTAGACATAGACTTGGCTTCATTGCGGGTGAGTACAGCCGAACCGAGCCCGTATTTTGGTTTTGTTTGTGAAATAATTCTAATTAATGCGGCTCCATACAAAAGAAGCCTGTCCGTGTGAGTGATATAAATGAGTTTTGAGTTGTTCACCGATGTGGCTCCTTGTTAAAGTGTTGAAAATGACCGTTGAGTCGTAGCGAGGTGTTGCCAGTGTCTGGTTTTCCTTTGTTCGAGATGCATTTGGCATGTTGGATAGACCAGGGCGCAACAGCTGGCTCACACTGGACACTGTTGTTCGTGAAAGAAAAACCCTTAACACTGATTTTTCCTCGCACTGAAACATCTATCTGTCCTTTTGCTTTTCAGGATCCAGCCGGGATATTTGAGTTGGTGGAGGTAGTTGGAAATGGCACCTATGGACAAGTATACAAGGTTGGTTGGAGGCGCAGTGCATGGCCTGTCCTGTTTTCACACTGGGGGCTCAGCACATCCAGGGTTGTTTTCCTCCCTTATCCAGTCTTAGAACAATGAAGAAAAAAAAAACAAAACCAAACACTTAGGGGTTTTCAGATGCTCCAAAAACATGGGATTTAAGATGATGAACAATGTGAGATTTTAGTTGCAGTAGTTGTTTGAGTATCAGTGAGATTATATTTGATGTGTTCAGCTGGGAGGTTATGTGTAAAGAGTGAATCAGACAGTCTACAGTCTGATGCATCACCTAGCTTACATCATCACCTGCTTTACTGAAAACTAGGTGAGGCAGGGATGGAGAAATAGTATGTCATGAGCTTGCCTCACTCTTTTCTGTACTTGTTTTTTTTTTTTAAACAAAATCTAAATTTCATATCCCGTATATGAGTTTTCCACTTCACTGGATGGTACTCCCACTCTGAGCCATCTGCCCTCGGTGTCACATTTCTCTGTTGAAAATTAACATTGCGGTTGTTGAAAGACATTGCCAAGGACAGAGAAGCGGCTTGTTGAAGAATAACTAGTCAGATGTGTTTGGTTAGGGGATGGCCTAGGGTTGAGGAGTCATCCGGCCTCGTCTCGGTGTTATAATGTGTTGTTGCTGCTGCAGAGAGCTTGTCAGTCAGTGGAGGCTCCATTTTGTTGCCACCCCGTAGGATGACATTTAACCACAAACATATATGAACAGCAGACATTTACTCAGCTGTAATAGACCAAAAAAAACATCAGTTTGGCTTAAGCACTGAGCTAAGCTGAGTATTTAATTCTTACAGCCCACTGTGCTCCAGTGACCTGCATTCAATCCCCCAGAGTGAACTACCAGGATCTCCCCTGCATCACCTCACAGAGAGATGTGGATGTGCATTTATGCATGCTCATATGACCTGAAATCAGGTCTAGAGACCAAGCACTTTGGGTCACATGTAAAGAGAAGATGCAGATGGTTGTCACCGCTTTTTATCTGACAACCACATGGTTTTGATCCGGGCGTATGGGACACAGAATTACAGCTTCTCCCTCTTTTTGTCCCTTAATCTCTTGCTCCATTCACTGTCCACTGCTAATTCTATTTGCAAGTGCTGCTGTGTGGGAATGGAGCTGGTACAAGAGAGGGCTGTCAGATTAGCTCTGCAGTTGACACAAAGACACGCATGGGATGAACTGTTTCTGGTTCTGTCTCTGGTTGCTGCAGGAGCTTTCTGTCGATCAGCTGTCGATCGTTGCATTTACTGTCACTGTTGGATGAGCATGTGGCCTGTGAGCATGTGCAGTGTGGTGGTGGTGGTGGAAAGGGGGTGGGCTGGTAGAAGAGCAGCTGTCCGGCCCTAGACAGAACCTGCCCATGGCTCTCACAAAGCTTAGTTTGTCTCCTAACTCTTTGGGTCTCCCTCGCCTCCCGTCCACCACTCAGCCAGTCAGTTAGGTCCACAGAAAGGAGGTGTTTGTCTGCAGGGTTTCAAACGCCAACCGACTGAATAATCACAACAGCCCCCCAACTGAAATGGGGTGGAGTTTCTTTCCCCTCTGAGGCCTTTTCTGCTTTGTCAGGCACTTGGTCACAGTTTGCAAGCCCCTTTTAGACAGAGCAGTGTGACCAAGGTTCTTAACTCTTTGATTTGTAGTGACTTTTGATTCCTTTGAGACATTTGCCGTAGGGTTCTTTGTCTTCAGAGACAATATCAGGACTAAAATTCACAAGTTGCTTAATAGATAAACCTCAAGCATGTAAGTGCAGCTTTTAACTTTGAGTTTATAATGAATGATTCTAGACTAGAATTCTACTACTGATGGCTATTGATTCATTGTGTAGGCCTTAAATGGTCAAAAAACAATGCAAAAAACTTTTTTGAAATTCTTGGAGCTTAAAGGGATGTCTTTGTAAAGCTTGTTTTGATGAACTGAAAATCCAAAATCTCCAGATATTTCCCTGAGAGATTTTATTTTCATAAAATTCGCACTCTTTCAATAAAATGCTTGGTGTTTTTGGTTATTCTTGACATTTATACCAGCTAGCTAATTTTAGAAAAGAAAAGGAAACCAGAAAACAAATCACACTTGAGTGGCTTCACATGGTGTTATTTATTCTTGAAATTAGAACATTATTATTTATACCTATGCTACTACATCAGTTGCAATTGACTATTTTATCTATTAAAAAACAATTTGAGTTAATCTTGCTGACCAAGTTTTGCATTTTATTCCATAAAATGAAAGAATAAAATCGCTCTCTAAGACCCAAAATGCCATGTCAAGGTTGTTGTGGGCGTGCTGTGCTGCTGGCTCTGAGACCACAGCCTCTGCCAAGCGGGCAGCCGCTGCCCCTGGACAGGTGCCAGATTACAGATTACAGTCTGAAAACATAGCACAGCAGCCTATGACTGACAGCAGTTATGAAAAAAGACCTTATAGCTAAAGGCCCCTGTTAAATGACTTTGCATTGTTTGCACAAGCTCGCTAATCAAAAATGGAAACTAGATTTATAATCAGACTGCCTGCTTATGCAGAATTGACTGCCGTTTTTACTAGAAAGGATTAATCACTTCATGGCGTTTGTTCTTTAAGATCTAGTGTGTAAGATTTAGGAGGATCTAATTGTAGAAATGGAATATAATATTCATAATTATCTTCTTATTTGCATAATCAGATACTTTATACATATTCTGAATACCCTTTGGTATAAACAGACAAAAATAACAATTGTGTTTTGTGGTTTTGCTTGTCATCTTACAAGTTGAGGTTAACTTGGATGGTTTATATACGGAGGGAATTAGTCGTGTTTTTATTTTTTCAGTTTTATGGCAAGTTCTACCATTACTTTCTCTGTTTCATTAGTCACTCTTCCATTGACCCTCAAATTGCGTGAATATAACTTGATCATAAAAATTTACCTAATAGAAAAAATGACAATTTTGCCAAAATTCACTTTTTCGATGAGAAGTTTTTGTGCTGGTAGGCACAGTGTAATTAGTAGGCCTAAGTTGTGCAAAACTGCGATGGAGAGACCTTTTTCTGCAACTAGAGTCATGTGAATTAAAAAAAAAACTGATGTTGATGGGTGTTACAACAAGTAAGGAAGAAGAGTTTTAAAAGAAACATGGTGCGGTATGTGGGGACCCACCTGGAAACTGAATAATTTTATACTATAGTACAAGATAGAGGGGTAATGTATAATAATAATAATAATAATGAATATACCTGTAAATCAACATGATGTTTATGGATTGACTTCTCGTGTCATCTCACAATAATAAATAAACAAATTACTGTTTTTGTGATTTGATGAAAAAACTGACATTATGTGCTTCTGTTTTTTTTTTTATATATATATATTTAGTAAATATTGTTACAGTTTTTGCATGAATGTCCAATAGAAAGGACATTATATTGGACCAGCGTTAATGTCTCTCTTAACAAATTGTCACGAACCGTGAAAATAAACAATGGCTTCAACTAGGGACTTGAGTGTTGCAGCATCTAGAACAGGCATAAGCTGTTTGTGATCACCATCTTCACCCTGAGATATAGTTGAATAATATGCATGGAACTTTTAAATATATATATATCTGTTTGTACCTGTTAAATGTGATTTAACTGCATGATACATTTTTGGATTCAGTCACCACAGGGTTTCCAACGCAACACCAATTTAACAGATTTTAACCATTGTTTCTGTAGTTAAATTCTTCAGAAGTAGCTGAAATGTGGGTTTTAATCTCCTTTATCTTAAGACAACCTATTTAAATTACCCTTTTTAATCCAACCACCCAAGATACAAATACACCAAGATACAACCACCAACAACTGCCATCTTAGTTACTTCATTATTGTTTATTCTCACTTTATGTACATCCCCGTCTTTGAGTTTGTGTCCTACCTTCCCGCTCTATCAGCTGGAAGTGAACCAGCTGGGTCAGTCAAATCTCTCAGGTGCCTCACTCAACATACAGGGATGTTAAAAAAAAAAAAAAAGGGGGGGGGGGGAGCGCTATGATAGCCCCGAAAAAGGCATGATGATTCCTCAAATTGTGCTTGGTATGCAGGGAGGATTTTCTCAGCTCACAGAATGACCTTATATAGTCAGGCCTGAGGCAGCAGAACCCACTGGCCCACCTCCCCATATGCAGTGCATCCATGGGGTGCACACACACATTCTACCAACTGTATTTTCACACTGTCACGATATGATGTGCGTGTGTTTTCATCCAATGGTTGGCTCTAAAGTGAATCGTCTAGCTGTGGAAGAACCAGTTTGGAGCGATACCAGCAAGCTCATGTGTGTTGAATCCATCTCACCAAAGTGTGTGTGTGTGCGTGCTCTGCAGTCTCGACCATGGAGCATCAGTGGCTATTTTTAAGAGTTAAACTCCATTTCATCCAGGAGGCTTAGCTCTGCCTTTCCCGTTACTGTCCTTCATCTCCTTCCTTTGTTTTCGCTGTGAACCTCAGGGGCAGCCTCGCCCTGATCCTCAGGACAAGAAGCTCCATCCTCAGGGGGTCTAGCTCTGCCTGACGGGCCTGAGGGGTGGGAGCCGCCGCCGCTGCTGAGGAGGGAATGGAACCTCTTGTGCAATCTGTTAAATGCCCACCAGTGCCATATGGTACTGGGCTAGACTGGTGCTTACCTCAGGGCTGTGGTCGTCGCTGATTAAAGTAGTGAGGTGGATGTCTGTTTAGAGATGAAGAAATGGAAGATTGTAGGTTTTGTACAGTTGGCTACTAATAAGAATGAGCAACATTTGATGGTTGCATGTCCGTTTAGTTAGTCCGTTCATCGTAATGGGGATGAACGATGGGATTTTTCTTAGAAAAATACAAAAACTGACCAAAGTCATAATACTGAATGTAGCGTGTGGGCGTTTTTTGTGTGTTTTTTGACACGGCTGCATGCAAATGGTTCAGTTTCTAGACACACCAACAGAATACAGCGTCATGCAAATTAAAAACCACAGTATAACTGATTTATTTCAGAACCTAACGTCACTTAGTGCAGTAGTATTTAGAATCATAGTACGCTATGTTGTAAAGAAATGCACGTATCATATATGCACTTAAATATATGATGATGTGAGTTCGTAGCCCTGGTGAGAGGTGTCATCTGACTTCGATTTAATCCTTTAATTTAGTGACCCCTCTCCCGCCGCTTGCAGGGTATCGCAACCTGTTCTTCATAAAACCTTTTTTCGGTTTATCCTTGGTTAACGCTGGGTTGCCAATATTCCGTTTAAAGGTTTCATTTTGGCAAATGGGCTCCAAATGTTTGTTATTCTGCAGAATATTTCACAGCTGAACAAGGAAACCTGTATGAAAACCACATTCAATTTCCGATATGTTAGTTCTGGGAATTAGAATATATTAAAATGTAATGACTACAGTGACAACATGAACAGGAGAATTACAACAAATGAAACTGGCAGTTAATGATTCTTTTCATTATCATGCTCAATGTTATTAGGGGTGTAACAATTCTCAGCTATTCAGTCTTTTGCCAGGGTGTTTAAAGAAGGAAAAAAGGTTAGAAAAACAGGAGAAAATGATTAAACTGGAATTAAATCAGTTACACCAACCCCCTCACCATGTAACAACAACTGGAATTTCAAGAACACGAAGATAGATTCATGTAAAATAGTCATAACACTCGCATTTAAAAGACAGTTAAATTGCCATAATGTTTTTTTTTTTTTTTTTAAAGTGTTCCGTTTACAAAATACAGAGCTTACTCCAGACTTAACATTCTTATTACAGGTTTGGTCTCAGTTTTAGAATGGTTAAACCACTGTTCAATTTTCAACGAGCCAAATGTTATATTGCATTTTTAGTCATTCTCTAATAATGGTCCTAACATATATATCTGATTTAAAGGGATCATATTTAGCTAGACCCACTTTTCTTTTGTGATTAGAAGTTTTATTCATTTTCCATTTTTCCCAACAATAACAAACAATACTTCAACACAATCAAAACTGAAAATAAAATGCACACATGTACAATACATACATGCATGTACTTACACATATAATCATAATGTTATACATGCACCTATATATATTCACACACACCTTAAGAAAGCTACACAAGAAAATCAACAACAGCAAAGAAAAAAAAAAAAACATTACTAAACCCAGTTTTATTTTTGGTTTACTTATTTGTGTATTTGAACCCTAACAGTTCATAGAGTTTGAAGTTGAGCCCTCCAGGTGCTGCAAAGCTATCTTTGAAAATGCAGCGTTTCACTAAACAAAAAGCAAAATATCACTCCTTTAAGTTGATTTTGGAAGAGTTACTGATGATCTCTTTTGCTATAGAAGGACTCCTTTACACAACACACTTAGCCTGGGTGCTACCAGTGCGTCACAGCTTGTTTTTCCTATTATCTCCACCCTGCTCTTTGCAAGAGTTGGAGGAGTAAAACACTTAAAGAGCAAGTTAAATCTGCACATTCTAGATCCTACTGAACGCACACACTGTCCGTCGCTTTTGTCCCCCTTCTCCCCCACACTGACCCTCTCCCTAATGGGTGTCACAAGACCCATGTCGTCCCCTAACCGGCCACGCTGCATGAACAAAACTCTCTGTGTCTGCGCGTAGAGCTCATTGAGCCACATCATTACTCGAGTGGTGTTGAGATGAGACACAAAGGCGCGGACAGACAACACAGTCTCCTGCCTGTCTTTCTCCGATGCTTTAACTTGACAGCTCTTTTGTTGTCCAGATCACGTTTCCTTTAAGAAATGTCTTGTTTTAATGCGCTAATGGCTTGAGAGAAATGGGCCCACCTCGGTGCTGGCCAAGTCCAATTCAGGGATTTTCTCAAGAGTAAATTCTTAATGTGTTCCCATGCAGCCGAAGCCTATTTCCAAGACAAAGCTCATCCTCTGTGTTGTAAGGTCTGTGAATGGCATCATACAAGGGCTCAGGCTTTTTCTCACAGTAGGAAATCCCTATTGTTATTAACCATCCTAACAACTTCGAAGGGTGGCAAAAAGGCAGATTAAAAAAACAGATTACTTAAATTAACTCGTGAAGTCCTCAATTACAAACAATACAGGATTTAGTTGCACGCTGATGTTTTTCGTTTCTTCTTGAACTGTATCTAATTCCTGTTTAGTCATGAGTAAAGGCTCCACTTTGCATCTTTGATCCGTTACAGCAGTTCACCACCGCACTGTGATCAATAGAGTTATATCAGCTGGTCTACCCTGTCTCACAACCCAATGCTCTGCCCCCTGCTGTCTATTTTTACCCCCTCTTATTCTTTCCTTTTCTCCCCTTTCAGTGTCCTCTCTGCATTGTCATCCTTCCTTTTCTGCTGTCTCACTCACCGTCCATCCCTCCGTCAGCCTCCACCTCAACTCTGTGCTCTCCCAGCTTTGTCTTTACCACTTTCATCAGTACTTCTCCGGGGAGAGTTGGAGTAGAAGCAGCGAGGTTGAGGCTATGAGTGTGCGTGCGTGTGTGTGTGTGAGAATTGGGTCAGTGTGCTGGTATGCAGCAGTGTAGAGTGGTAGGGAGGCAGGGGTAAGGCGCAGCCCTGGATGTCATGTGCTGCTGCTTACTGCTGATTGATCATTTCTTCCCTCAGGATTCATCTGCTGTGCAAGCCGTAGGAAAAAATGTTTGCGCATAAGTCATCAGGGAAATGACGAATTACAATTGCTCTCATTACTCTAATGAAGTAGATTTTTTTTTTTTTAAACTGCAGTTTATTTTGAGGGATGTAATCTGCTGAGTACAAATAAGTCTCTGACTACATTCCAGTTAATGACATGATTTATGCCAAGATGGCAAGTCAGTTGCTGACTGCATGGCAGGTGGTGTTGATGAAATGCCACATACATGAACAGAGTACAGAAACTATTTCAGTGTGCATTGCGCGTTTGGTTCACAGGGTACGTCTAGCAAATAATTCATGTTTTTCTAAAACGATAGCTCAAACACAGACTCTGCCTAAATCACAGACATCACCTATTGATGGTTGAAATGCTGTTTTGAAGCGTGTACCGTATTGTCCGGACTATAAGCGTACCTGAATATAATCCACACCCACCAAATTTTAAAAGAAAAAAAAAAACATGGATTATAAGGCGCATGTGTCCATATTGTAATGTGACATATTTACACAGAAAGACGAGTTTTTAAATACAGGTAGTCAGTCATCAGGTTACGACGTACCCGGCGTTATTTTGACTTTACAACGCCGGAGTCTCGTACGCTATTACTGTATGACGCCGAAATTTTGTCCGCCATTTTTGTACATACATACTGTATACTCTACGTTCAGTAAGTACAGTATCTCATTTTTGACTTTATTTTATTAATATGAAGTATAATACATGTACTTGGATACTTATTTAGAGATTTAGGGGTACTAAATTCGGGTTACGTCGGCAGTGAAGGAACGGAACTCATTCATACCCCAAGGACTACCTCTATTTATTTGTATACCATCACTGCTTTTTTCCAAACAGTGCCTGTAACAGGGGAGTAACACAGCAGTAAAACGGCAGGTTAAACGAACCAGAAAAGTCTCCTTCTTGAACAGCCAGATCGTTTGCTTTTAACTTAAAAGCAGCATCATATGCATTTCCTTGAGTGTTTTCCATGAAGGGTTTGTGAACGAGTTAAACTTAAAACTAGCGTCTTCTTCGACACATCACTTCTTCCACCTGTCCGTCTTACTTTTGCACTTCCTGCTAAGAGTGCCCCCTGGAGGCCATTAGACCATTAAAAATCCATAGATTAGCTACGTCATAGTATAGACCGCAGAGTTCAAAACATGGAAAAAAGTAGTGACTTATAATCTGAAAAATATGGTAAATTATGATTTGGCAGGAGTCATGTAAGGAACTATATTTGTCCAAAGGGGAGGAAATGCAGGAGCCTGATGAGTCACAGCCATCTGCAAAGAGTCATTAGTGAGCTAATCCTAAATGATAGCTTAGTGACACAGTAAATCTGTATATTTTATCAAATAGTGCATCCCAAAGTCTTTTTACAGGCTTCCTAGTGAAACTGGTCATCCACAACTACATTAAAAACCATTTCATTAAATAAAACGAAACTCTGAAAGTCCGACAGTGGAGGTGAACAATCTCTAGTACAGATCTATCAAAGACATTACGGCTTTTATTTGACCTGGGATTTTATTAATGGAGGAAAAAAATTAAAGATGGACCACCAGATCACTTATTAGAGCTTCAGAATAAAAGGGATGAGACCAGAGTGATTCCTTCCATGGGGGGGGGGGGCAGGAATGAGGCGAGGGCTTTTTGGAACCACTATCAGGAGCCATCAGTGTTATTACAACTTAAAGAAAGTCATTCACAGGCTTCATTTTGGTGCAGAGGTCTTAGCCCCCCTGTGTTCTAGTATATATTAGCTATCTCGTTAAGCTACAATCGGAGACGTAACAATTCTGTGTTGGTTAATACTGTGTTTATTCAATCTCAGTTTGGATAGAGGTTTTGTTTTTCAACGAACATGTTGGTACGACTGAATAATAACTCGAGCAGCGTGAATAAAAATCATTGTTATCTTGTGTGATTATATAACCACAAACACGCGACACTATCCATAATATGTGTAATATGATTAAAACTGAATACATTGTTGCACAAGCAGTAATGCTTTTATGTAAATCTGATTTTACCAGTTTTTTTTTTTTTTTTTTTACACTTTCTTTTTAAGAATATCTAACAGATACGGACATACAGAAGGAAAACAAAAAAAAAAAAAAAGAAATACAAACCTCAAAAGAAAAAGAACATAATGGATTGCCATGTCTGTACAGTTTTCTCCAGTGTTGTTATCAATAAGATCATTATTTTCCTGACGTTGTATAAATGGACCATTTCTCCCACTTTTCTTCACATTGTTCTTCTTAAGTCCTTATTTTATCGGTAAACAGTTCCATTACATAGCGGTCACAATTTTTTGCGAGTCACGCTGTGTTGGTGGATCTGCTTTTTTTTTTTTTTTTTTTATACAAGTAGTTTTATTTGAAATTTAAAAAAAGAAAAATGGACATATCACTAAGTATTGATATAGATTAATCTGGTCAGGTTTTGTAAGAGGTGTTACTTATTTTAAAATAAGATAACCATGTTTTTAGAGTTTTGCTTGGTTGATTAAATCAGATCCAGATTTATTTGTGTAATTACATATGTATTGTTTTAAAAATTGACTATTAGTTGGTGTCTTACATAGCCAAGAATCTGGTATTACGATGCAAATCACAATAATAGGATCACAATATATCATGTTACTGTTAAAAAGGCAATTTTTTAAAGTTATTATTTCCTTGAAGAATTTAATTAGACCTGAAATATACACAAATACTAAACATTTTTATTTGATCACAACAGGATCTGATGCTACATCACAACATTTTTCCCTGATAAAACTTAAAGTATGTTTTACAGTCATTAAAGTTTAACATCCTGCTCATATGTTCATATTCTATCGTTCTCATCAGCGCATTAGAGTGTAGCGGTCCCCCACGCTTTGATTTTTTTTTTTTACTCGGCCGCTATGCTGTTTTTTTTAATGACAGGGTTCTCCTCCCTGCCCTCCACCCCGCTTTCCCCACAATGTGAAAAATTCCTGGTGAGAACCCTGTATTCTGTTATTTCATAACTAACATCATAATTTTATTTTTGTCCCAACAAATGAACTAAAATCTGCCTCTCAGACAGTAAAAAGTGTTTTTAAGATGCTTCAAATAACCATTAATTAAAAAAACAGTTAAATAATAAATAAAATATAAATAATAAAGAAAAACAAGAGTGAATTTCTTCCATATCTATATTTCAATAAATACCTAAAAATATCCATACACTACTTTTTTAATATCAATACACTATCATGAAGTGAAATATTGCAGAACCAATATTTTCTTACGCCCCTATAGTCTTAAGTTAAATATTCCAATTACGTCTTTATGCCTCTTCAAGTCACGTGTCGACGCATCTGTCCAAACGTTTCCTAACTGATCTGAGCTCCCTGTTTGTCACCTCCTGTGCGTCTACTCTACTGGTTCAAATGTCACGTTAGATCTTCACATGACCCTTCAGGGGAGGGTCATCCATCCCTCATTTCCACAGCTGTACCACCAACACCTGACGACAAACACACAGTCAGTGGTGACCTTTAGGAGCTAAAACTAGAGCACCCAGCAGTTCTCTGTCTTACCTCCTTGTGTCAACGAACAGCATGAAACCCCGTTTGTTTTGCACCTATACGGCTAGGTGGTAAGTGTGTTGCTCAATTTCCACATAAGTGCTTAGCTGTGATGTCAGCGAGCCTCGTAAGAAGATCCAGCCAGTGTTTTGAAATCGTTGCTAACTGTGTGATTGATGGCACATTAATGTGGAAGGAGTATGGAGGCAGAGGTTCTTTGTGTTCTGGTCATTCAGGATAGGAGCCGTGTGGAAAAGTGGATAGGAAACAGTACTCCTCCTTTGTCCATGCTGACTCCAGGGCAGACCACTAACGATACTGCCGAGCATTACGGCTCACAATCCACCCCAAAATGTGAATCATCCTTGTCCTATCAGCAGCCTTAAAAACCTTTTTTCCAGGATTTATATACAATACAAACAGAGCATGCATTGGGACAGCAGCTGAAGTGTATTTACTTTAAGTGGCTCATTTAATGTTGAGATTGCACAAACCCCTTATGTCAGCACTTTTTAATAGAGCAGCCTCTCTTATTGAGTCACTAGCATTGAGTGAGATTTGTTCTGCACAGCAACACTGTTAATTGAGCCCTTGTAGAAGAGAGTATTTGGTTTTGGGGTAGATTTTTTGCTCAGTGTGTCTGGCTCTGATGGCAGTAAGTCAGTCAGTGGTTTAGTGCGGAACTGGAGAGCGGCCAGCGGCACATCTGGCCGTGGTTAAGAGGAGTGGAGATGGAGGCGAGGGAGGGCTCAGTGATAGCTCAGTTCCTCAGATAACCCCTCTGTTGCACCGCCACGCCTTGCTGGCTGCTTCAGGGGGCCCTGTGGAACTCTGCTGGTCTGTGTAGCAGGGGCCCATCCACATGACACTGGGCCGTTTACAGGAAGGGAGCGGCTGCCTTTGATAAATGATAATAATCGCATACTCCTTTACAGCGTGTTCAGAGTTCAAGTTTAATCCACGGTTATACAAACCCATTGGTTACAGGCTATTTCCTGGTCATCCTTGTTCATGCCATGTAATTTGTTTCCTCAGCATTATTACATGGATGTTATTTTGATGATGCTTCCAGCCTTTTTTTTACATCAAGGCACTGAAATGCACTATACTCTTCAATATATTATGTTTGGCGATGAAATCTTATAACCTGATGTAATTTCATGGTATATCATGACAAAGAACAACATTCTTCATACATGTATTTAATCAGTTCTTCATATAAAGTTAATAAAAAGGCAATTTTTTCACAAACTTTCAATTATGCAAAAAAATAAAATGATACTTACTAATTTTTTAATTTTTAAAATTTATTTACAAGTTTTATACTAATTTACAACTGCTGGCGTAACAAAACATGATAATAAAGCGAACTATTGTGTATTTTATCAATGTAGTATTAAATATTTAACACAAATATTGGTTGATGAAATACCAAATTTAGTCATTGAACATGCTTTTTCACTCTTATTGAGAAGTTTTATGCTAATTTATAACTGTTGGCGTAACAAAACATGGTAATAAAGTGAACTATTGTGTATTTTAACAGTGTATTATTAAACACTTAAGTGTTTATGTATATATATTTATGTCAACATAAATTGATGAAATACCAAATTCAGTCATTTAAGAAGTTTGAACTAACAGCTTAAAGTATAACAAGTAAACTGAACATCACATCATCTGTGGTGTATGTCAGAACTCAAAACATTGTCTAACAGCTAAAAAGAATTGGTATAAATAATGTTGTTTCTGATGATGGGATAAAATGATGCAGTTCTGTCTGGAACAATAAAAAAGCTTTTTTTGTGTCAGTTCATGCAGCCGAATAGCAAAAACTAGTGTTGAAAGTGTTGCAGAACTGGTTAATAACCTAAGTCAGAATAGAATAAAAATAAAAAATAACTATTGACACCATTATTTTATTACTCCTGTGCATATTTTAACGTGGCGTTCATTTGCCAGTCTAGCACAGAAATATTTTAGTCATACTGAAACAGCACCAGCTACAGTCATTACATGGAGAATGATTTATGTTATTTACTTTTTTAAATGGTAAATACAATGAACGTCAAGTTTTCCAGGCCCTCCAGGACTCTACGAGTTTATTTATAAAGGATTTGGACTCCATTGTGCTCTGTTGCACAGACTTGGCAGTTTTCTTGTTGTCCTTATTTCAAGCACAATAGCGTGATGGTGTGAGGGGATTAAGGCAAGCCAGGGAAACTTGTATATAAACTCATGTGCGATTGTTGTGTTGTGTAACTTGCTTGTTTTGTAGCATCCAAATGCAATAACCTTGTGGCCTAGAAAACCCTCAAATGAGAGACATTTTTGTGACTGTAAATCCATCAGATACACAGAGAAGAAATTGTAGGAGAAAAAACAAAATCTACTTATTTCTTGTAAACGTGACTTTCCGCCCCACCTGTGAAGTATCCAAAGTGGTACCAGCGGCTCGCACACAGGGAGCTGGCACTCATAATGTCAGCTACACTGTTGTTTTTGTAGTGGCGACCTCTGGGATCAAAGTGGAGAGGATTAAATTCATTGTGAAGTGTCCCTCTCCTGCCCAGTGAACAGAGAGGGCCCCTAAGCCTGCATGGCTTTTATTGTCATAATCCATACAGTTTCAATTGACTATGGAATGCACTGGCTGACATGGAAGATGGTGATGATGATGGTGGGAGTGCTCTTATGTGTGTCAGAGCTGGTATGAATGTGCTTTTACCTCCTGGTGCTGGAGGCCATATATTGATGTTTGCGTCTGCTAGCCGACTGCAGCACCGTCCCACAGAAGGGGAATACCCATACCCGCTCCCACAAATGTCCCATGCTTTATCTGCTCTCGGGGTAGTGGGTGGGAGGGAGAGGCTGCACAGAGGCCTCTATTTCAGTCCTTTGTTTATGTTAGGAGTGGCAGTAGGGTGTTAGGAGAGCAGAGGAGTCTGGGAATGTTGGGCCTACAGTATGGCTTGGGAATGATAGGCCTGCTGTGGTATCTGTAGCCCCTTTCAGACATAGACATGGAACATTCTTGGCTACATGCAGTTGCTGAAGTGGCTAAAGCTGCAAAGATAAGAGGATCAGGCAAAATAAACTCAGCGAAACTGCAATAATGTATTATATATTTGTCACTTGTTAGCAGAAATGCTAAATTATTGGGACCAAAATATTAGAATTTGACGTTTTCATTTCTGATACCTGAATTCGATATGTTTTGGAGCTATCAATCACATTGATTGCCCTTCAGGTATTATTGTGATATGAACACGAGTACCTAAAACTGATTTTATTTACACATGCCATACACTAATTAATCAGACGGAGCTATGGGTGTATGAGCCACGCAGTTACACCATTTGACCAATCAGATGAAGCTCCAGTTAATCACCTGGGTAATTGATTAGCCATTCATTATTTACATGCAAAAAATGCCAAACTTCTGCACACTCCGACTTCCTCAATGTGAGGATTTAATGATTCTCATATCTGATATATCTGGTTGAATAAATGTTACACTTTAAAGTCATTGTCTGTGACTGAATAGTTTTATAACAGCTTTAAAAGTAAGTCTGTTTCACATATTGACTACGTTATCTTCTCTTGCTTCAACATTCTAAGCATAATACAGAAAATAGTACAAGTTCACCTTACGTTGCTACAGCCTTCACATCAATTTTAGAGAAAGCACTTTGAACTAATGCTGCTTTGAGGACTTTTCCAGGAAAGTGTCCATGGTGCTCATTCTGACAAGTGACCAACATGTTAAAATTGCTGTCAGATGTTTGAAAACATGACTGCATGATGTTTTTTTTCCCTCCTAGTTCATATGTTGTGGGATGATGGAAATAATTAAACCCTTGACTTCATCATTACCTGTTATCTGTTAGTATTTAAAAGCAATTAAAGTCTATTTAATTTGGTGTTCCACTAGCTGAGCAATTGGCAATGTGGTATAACAGAACTTAACATGCTTTACAGCTTGTAAATGTATCATATTCATTAAATACAGTATTTCCTTCATTGAATACACTAGAGGAGCGTGCACTGGAATAGCAGGGTGCATTTGCATTGCACGGTTTCTATCAGTCACACATAATGCACACACACTTCCTGAGCTCATTAATCATGATAACCCAGCTGACAGCTAATAAGAGAAGTGTGAATGCTCACCTCTGTTTTGTCTCCTCACAGGGACGACATGTCAAGACTGGACAGCTGGCTGCCATCAAGGTCATGGACGTCACAGAGGTAAGATAGAACAAAACACTGTTTGTGTCCACGTCACACTGCCGGCATTTACAGGAGTCTCCTTTTTAGATGAAAAGCATTGAGGAAAACTGCGCATATTAAGTGGCAGATATTATTTCACTTTGTAAATCTTAAAAACACACAAACGGCAACATAATTTAATCTGATCTTTATCATACTTTGGTTGCAGACAGTCTTTTACATAGTGGTTTTTCCTGTTGTCCTAGGAAATTACCATTAGTCATGTCAGGTGTTATTGTGCAGCTGTGTTGCAACAGTGAAACTATATGTGACTAGGTGGATGTGTAGGGTTTCATCGACTCTTTCTATGCCAGAGGATTGGTTGTTTTTCTTTGCAGACTTAACATAATGAAAAATGAAATGCTGTATGTACTCAGAAATATGCTAATAAGATTTTGTCTTTGCTCCCTTTGTCGTCTCGGTATTAAAACTGACCCACATTCATTCTGATCTGACGTCTTAATGTTTTAGAGCTTAAACAGGCATAATACCATGCTCTGTAATGAACCCCCTCCCCGAATCAGAAATAACAGGGAGAAGGATAGAGGCAACAGGATGCTTTTTGACTGAAGTGCGTCATTCAGGCTGCCCTCAGCTGTGGGAGGTTCTGTCTGCAGATGAGAGGACACATACAACCACACTGGCACATATGCAGAGTTGCAGTGGAGGCCAACAGTGCCAATCGCCCACACCGTCATAGTAATGATGGAGGAATATGGGTGGAATTGTGTGCACACATACACCACCAACGAAGGTTAAAGCCTGTGAATGAGTCGCTCTTTCTGCCTTGAATTCTTTTTTTAGATTACAAGGACAGAAGCATCGGCCTATTATTTTATGATAAACATCTTTAGAGTTCATATACAGTATATCTGTAATTACCAGAAACATTTTCCCATAAAAATCAAAGGAAAGGAAAATTCAGGTAATATTTCTTGACAGATACAGTATGTGGCAGTCAGTCTTTTCACCAAGACCAACAAACTTCACTATATGGCTGATATGACAGGATATATAACTACATGAATATTATACACAATCAATGTGTGGTTGTTGGAACATTTATATTATGGGACATACTTTTTGTAAATGACCGCGTCCTATGTTTATTCAACTGATTTATGGAGTAACTATATGACATGTCACCAGTTTTATGGAGGGTTTCTGGGATGTTTAAGACAAATTTTAACCAGTTCAGTGAAAACAAGCAGTTGTGTGTGAATGAGAGGTCCCCAAGTGGAAGAGTGAGGTTAGAGGGAGAAGAGATGAAGAAGGTGGAGGATTTTAAGTACTAAGGGTCAACAGTCTAGAGCAATGGAGAGTGTAGAAAAGAGGTGAAGAAGTGTGTAGAGGCAGGATGGAATGGGTGTCAGGTGTGATAGAAGAGTTCCAGCTCAAATGAAAGGAAAGTGTGGTGAGAGCAGCCATGTTGTTTGGTCTAGAGACAAGTGTCAGTGAGGAAAAGACAGGAGGCAGAGATGGAGGGAGCACAGATGAAGATGAGGAGGTTCTCTGTGGGAGTGA
>JAPSES010000124.1:10122808-10136544 GCA_029822895.1 Maxillicosta whitleyi | reverse complement strand
ATTCTGTGTGAAGTTCTATACACATATGTTGAAAATGGCCCTATCTTGCAATGATAAAGAATCGTTTAAAAAATTCCAGGATCCAGACAGTGATCCGGATCACCTCCAAAATTTGATCATCTGTTCCTCGTCTCAGAGCGAACATTACCTGAAAATTTCATTAAAATCCATTCATTAGTTTTTGAGTTATCTTGCTAACTAACAAATCCTGGCAAAAACGTCACCTCCTTGGTGGAGGTAACTATGATATTTTATGTACACTTTGTACGTCTTTAAGTATTCTCCCGGACATTTTGATTTCATCAGTAACTTTAGACCAGGCAGTTACTGAGGCTTGTATCTAGAGCTCGGCCTTTCCTGTGATTTGCTGCTGAGCTCAACATCTGTGCTACACCTGCGCTGGCAGCCTCGGCCTCTGCTGGCACACACACTGTAACGCTACTCTGAACGCACTGCAGAAAAAACTCAAACCATTTTTTATCTGGAATGACAACTGAGAGGACTTTATTTTTTGAAAACTGTCTACAAAACCCATTTGGATAACTCCTGCATTTTAATAGATCCGTATTGATCATCTATTAATAAAGTTAATTCCATTGAATTTTCGAATATGACTGATCCACGCTGTGTGTTGCCAGGTGCAATGATGATGCTAATCTGGCTGTGCTGTGCATCAGATTTCATTAGTTTCATGGTATATGTGTCATGAAAGGCTCATTCTGCCCATCCACATGTATTAATGTCAATTTACACAAAGAAACCTTCATCTTTTGTCATGCAGTACAGAGTTTCACAGGAATGAAGAGAGTAAGGGTTGTTGGATCGGTGGATAATTAGGAAGTGGAGATTGTTTGTAGAAATGTCAGCTACATGTAGGGGTCCTTGATATCCCCGGTTGGTTAAAGTATTACTCAGTCTACCCACTGTTTCTCTATCATGTCGTGTTTCTCTCCCGTGACTCCTGTTGACTTTTTCTCCCCGCTCTGTTTACACTCTCCACAGGTCCAAAAAGTTCTTTAGCTTCATTGAAAGCTGTCTGGTGAAGAACTACACGCAGCGCCCTCCAACAGAGCAGCTGCTGAAACACCCGTTCATCCGGGACCAACCAAACGAGAGGCAAGTCCGCATCCAGCTCAAAGACCACATCGACCGCACCAAGAAGAAGAGGGGAGAAAAAGGTGCGTCTGTCTCTGTTGTTTGTCCCTGACTTATGCCGGTCTGTGGTGGGTTTGTAGTGGTGGTTCTGACTGACTTGTTGAATTTTCTGTATTTAGATGAAACTGAGTATGAGTATAGTGGCAGTGAGGAGGAAGAAGAGGATCCCCCAGAGCAGGAGGGAGAACCCAGGTATGGGCTCACCTTCATGTTATTAAAATACTAAATAATAATAGTAAAATAATATTTGGTGAGACTTTTTAAACTGATCAAGGATTCTGTAATCAAACTCTTCTGCCCAACTATTTTCTCCTTTTGTAGTTCCATTGTCAACGTGCCAGGGGAATCAACTTTGCGTCGTGACTTCATCCGCCTGCAGCAGGAAAACAAGGAGCGGTCCGAGGCCCTCCGCCGGCAGCAGCTCCTCCAGGAGCAGCAGCTTCGTGAGCAGGAGGAGTATAAGCGCCAGCTACTGGCGGAGAGGCAGAAGCGCATAGAGCAACAAAAGGAGCAGAGGAGGCGACTGGAGGAGGTAGCAAGATGTTTCCAGGACTTCATGGAGACAGATAAGACTGATAAGGAGTAAAAAGTTTGACGTGTTCCATTTTGCACCGTTTTCCAGCAACAACGGCGTGAGCGCGAAATGAGGAGGCAGCAGGAACGCGAGCAGCGTCGCCGTGAGCAGGAGGAGAAGAGGCGTATAGAGGAGATGGATCGAAGACGTAAAGAAGAGGAGGAACGTCGGCGGGCAGAAGATGAGAAAAGGAGAAATGATCGTGAACAGGTCAGTGAACTATGAGCTTAAAGGGGATTTGAGTCCAATATCTGCCACAGGTGTGTGTGTGTGGATGACAGGAGATGGTGTAAATGAGATGAGGTGTATGAGACGGAATAATTAGAGACCTGTCACAGGTGGCGCAAAACTGTTTGATAAGAAACTATCTTAAGTAGAACTCATTTGCTTTTAATTCTGGGTAAATCAAGACTCGTGCCACTACTTCAAACCACTTCATTCTAACAGAAAACTCACTTTAAAGATGAATGAAGGAACTACAGTTATATTATTATAATTTTTTTTTATATATACAAATCTCCAAATTGAAAATGAAGGCTGGAATGCATCCCAAGTGTTTCAAACATGTTTTAATTTAGTTTGCACAAAATGCATCTAGGAATAGTTAGCCTTTATTGTTTTCATTTTATTCTTTCCTTTTTAATTTGCTGCAGACTAAATATGGGAAGCACATTACAATGAATATAGTATGAAACGGGAAGTCAGGGACACATGTTCGTGTCAGGTGCGAATACAATATTTGTTGTGTCTTGTTTTCCTCTGACTGCACATCCTGCTTTGTTTCCGCTGACAGGAGTACATCAGACGTCAGCTGGAGGAGGAGCAGAGACACCTGGAGATGTTACAGGAGCAGCTGCTCCGTGAACAGGCCATGCTGCTGGTCAGTCACACTTCTACTGATCCTACACTAGATAGAAGAAATCATTATTATTTTGTGTCATATGAAGTTATTTTAATGTTATTTCATTTTTTTCCCACTTTTCTGTCATCTCATTCAGCTATGCAGAAGTTCATTAAAATAGTACAGTTTAAAATTGAGGAATTCAGATCCGTTTTTGTTTTGTTCATGGGATTTTCTTCTTGGATCAAATATCTATATCAAAATGTAGGTCATTCCCCTCTTTCATGTTCAATGAGATTTGATTTTCACAGTAAAACGGCTACAAAAAAACCCCTCTTTGACATAAATATGAATATGTCTCAGGCTTTCTTGACTCTGAGCAAAACACTTTGTATTTCAATATAGGTTTTTGTTTTTTAATGAAATAATCATTTATAAATAAGTGATTATTTTTAAGATTTTTCTTCAAAGAAAATCCAGTGGACAAAACATGTATTAGCTGAATTCTTCATGCAGTTTTACTTGTTTGCATTAGTACGAATGGTTTGTGTTAATTTTTCATCATGTATTTCCTGGGTAATGACTGTTCGGAAACATCCGTTACCCAAACTAAAACAGGCAAACGCAATGAGAGTCTGTGAATATGAAGTCTTGAGTTTTTCAGTCAGGCATTTGTTCTGACCTTCTCGAATCAACCTCACGCTCTGTAATAGGAGTTCAAATGGCGGGAGCTTGAGGAGCAGCGCAAGGCAGAGCGACTCCATAAGCGACTGCAGCAGGAGCAGGCGTACCTGCTGTCGCTGCAGCACGAATCCAAACAGCAACCTGCCGACAAGAACAAATTCCCCTCAGACCAAAGCAAACCTCCACAGACCTCCACCCTTCCCCCTGACAGAGTCCTCACCTCCACCCCCCAAGCTCAGGTCCTTGACAGTGCTGTCCCTGTAGCTAAAGGGCCTTATGACCCCTCCAGGGCCCCTCAGGCAGCCCCCCCAGAGTGCACTAAACCCCAAGCTGTGCCAGTGCCAGAGAAGAGTGACTCTGATGGGAACTGCCCCATCCAGACCTCTGACTCCAACAGCCCCAGCCCCCCACAGACTGAAACCCCCACTGACTCTAAACCACCTCAGGCAGAAAGTCTGGAGCCCGATAGGCCGGCTGAGCCTGTCAGTCATCCTCCTCAGCCTATCAGAGAGGTGAACCTCATCCTCGGCTCTGCCTCTTCCGCTGCCTGCTCTTTCTAGCTTCTTCTTGCTTGTCTTCACACAGCAGTCACCGCAATAATGAAGGTGGTGCGAGCAACAAATTATGTTTGTCTTTAACACAAATGAGAGTTTAACTTGAATATTAACATAAAAAAAACAAACAGTATAGAATTTTTTTCTTTTTTACCAGAAAAATGTTCGATCAAATGACTACATTTGCTTTTTTTGGACAGTTTTTTTTTTTTTTTTAACACCACACATACCCACACTAAAGATGTGGGCTTTGTTTATTCATATCCTGGCATTTTTTTTTAAGTAATGAAGTAATGGCTGAAAAAAGCAGCCAATATGTAGCTTGAAATTAAGCTGAAAATATGACAGGAACAGGTGCTGTGCAAGCTTGCAGGTCTGATTATTATCTCATGAATTAAACTGATGAGGAAACGTTTTCAGATTATTTTTGGCTTCTTTTCAAAGTACAAGATAGAGCTCAGATATCTCATTAATTTGAATCCTCGAACAATGAAAGAAATGCAAAACGCAATGTCAAGATTAGCGCCCGTCTTTAGGACTGCAATCGAGGCCGTCTCTGTTACCGTGGAGACCCCTGCATGTGTAAGCTTTTGACAGTCAACAGTAGGAGGGCGGTTGCATCTACTGAACCTAAAATAACAAATGAAAGGTTACCTCAGCGATATAGACATGACCTGGTTTCACTGCTTCCTAGTGCTGTCGATGTTTTTATTTTTTCCTCAGTCAGTTGTTGAAATTACACGCACACATCGTACAGTCTTAATAAAGAAATTTCATATTTATGTTGACAGAAAAAAACTCATGAATTTTTCCTATCACGGCTCGACTCGTAGCTTTTACAATACAGCTGAATCAGCTTTTTCAGGGGGGGTTTTGTCTGCAGCTCCTTGTTGTGTTTATTCACAATCCCAAGCTGCGGTAAAACATGCACATACAAATGAACCAATGAGACAGAGCGCCCAGAGCCCAACTTATAATTCCCATGCTTACAGACTGTTACTGCAGTGTTTTTTTTCTTCTGTGTTCAGTGCTGTAGCATTATTCCAAAGCACAAGCTAATTTGTTACAATGCACTCCCACTCAGCCAGAGCGTTTGCATGAGACAAGTAGGGGGGACGGTGGAGAATGGAAAACCACAGGCTCGCAACCACCAGCAACCAGCTTTTTTTTTTTTTTTTTTTAAATACCCTGAACAAAACCAAGCTGTTCTCCACCACTGTCTGTTGGCACTCGATCTCACTCACACTGTTTCAAGCCTCCTTGACTACTAAACCCATGAGGATGTTTGGGATATTTGTGCTTTAATTTTGCTTCAAACAGGTTGAGCAAGAAAAAGAGAAATAACCATATTTCACTTTTATTCATTTATTTTTCTATTCTCTTTTTTTTTTATTAGGATTTTCGATGGCTCACATGTTTATTCACGTAATAATTTGCCGTTATCATCCATTCATCTGGAAATTACGACTGAATCTCACAGCGATACCCCTGCGACTCCACAGACGATACAGATAAGGATGATTGGTCGCCCCTCAGCAAAACAAAAGATAGAATTTATACAATACAAAATTAAATACTTAACTCCCTTGGACAGGAATGCTGGGGTGCACATTTGTGATGTTAAAAAAGTAAATGAAAAAAAAACAAAAAACAAACATTGATACAAAAGGTTTAAAAAGGAAAAATGGGACATCTTTTCTAAAACAGACCTTATTGCAAAATTAATTCTTTCCATTTTAAAAAATATCATAAATGATGTCAATCCACTTGCACTGTAGGTTTTTCTAGTTTTAGACATTTTCTAGTTACAGGTTTCCTACAAGATATTTCACTTTTAATAATAACAGTCATTCTTCTAAGTCCATTCAGGATCTTTTGTTTTAATACGAGGTAAAGTACCTTAGAAACACACGTGCAAGGAGTTTCTCTTGATCTTGGACCTGTAAAAGACACAAATGGCTGTTTTGACTGGTGTGGACTGGGCCGTTGCATGTGGATGGCTGAGGCCCAAACTAACATGCAGGACTCCTGTTCAGTGTCTCGTCTCGTCGGCAGGGCTCTTTTTAAGTCATTAACCGTGATCCTTTCCTCCTGTTGAAAGTCAGATGTGCTTTATAGGGATCAGTTGTGTCTCCACCTGTCTGTCCATATGCATCTGCGTCTGTGCGTGGCTGCTTCAAATGACTGAAAGCATGTTTGTTATCACCAGCTGTTTTTATCCTCACTGAAAAATGACAGAGGATGTAATGGTTAAAAAAACACCAAGTAGATTGGGATTATTTAGTTTGAAAATCACTACCTTTCTACTTGTTGTTTCTGGGGTTTGATTTCGGTTGTTTGTCCTGACCCTGGTTCCCTCTCTGCCCTGTGAACTTTCCCAAACCCAGGCTGATGAGCGCTACCGAAAAAACATTCAGGGCTCCCCTCAGACCGCTCCTCCTCCCAAGCAGCCTCCTTTGCCTCCCCGCTCCTCTGAACCGTTCTCCAACGGCGGCCCCTCCTCGGAGGCGTCCGCTATGCACCGACCCATGGAGCCTCAGGTAAATCCTCTCTTCCCTTTGCTTTTCCCCTTCTTCCCTCCCTCCTCTTTGTCTTTTCTTCTTGTTTTGTGTGTTTTTACAAGTGTTGTGAAAGGACAAGCAGGGGCAAGATGATTATATAGTGTACAAGCAATCTTCATATCTGCAGTGTTGACATTAATATCACTGATATTCTTGTTGCACTGTGAACATGTACAGCTGACAAGAATATGTTAATTATATTTAAAGTGACCCAAATCTGACTTTTTTTTTTTTTTTAAATCTATAATGACTAAGAATAGTTTTTTTCCCCCTGTATGCACACCAGAGATTGCTTTTTTATTATTATTATTATTATTATTTGAGCCACGTTTTTGTAAAGATCAGAAATAGTTGCAGTGCATAATCACTCATTAGTTTTAATTAGGGCTGGGTATTGCCAACAACCTCTCCATACAATACATATTGCAATATATGTGCATCCCAGTACATGGCATTCAACATATATACATATATATATATATTTTTACAGTTTCTACTTTTTTTTTTATTTTGCTGTAGAACAATTCCACTGTAGTTCATGTAAAACACTGCATTAAAAACTTGGTACAAATAAAGATGGCTTTGATAAAATGAAAACATACAAAGTCAGATGCCATTTCACAAACTTGATAAACATATAAAAATATCGATACTGACGCCTCCGAATCGATACACGTATCGTGAAGAGGCCTGCGACGATATATTCCCGTATCAATATTTTGAACACACCCTTAGTTTTAAGGTGATTTTAAAGCTTTGTGTAACTTTCGTAACCAATTTTTCCTCAAATCTGTAAAACTCAAGTATCACAAATCTGTGAGTCTTTCCGTGACTACGCATCTGAATCTCTTCCCTCATGGTGAACATTTTCGAAGTGCACCTGCACTGTGGGAAGAGGAGTTTCTCTTGGTCGAAATGTTTGTTGTTGTTGCTGCTGCGGCTGCGTGAAGCCCCCCTCCCACAGTGCATGTCATGACAAATTTCCTAAAATGACCAAGTGACCCACTGGCTCTGTTTGTAAACAAATGGACTGTTTATAGTAGAGTACACTTTGAACACATCACCCTGAGGGAAGAGATTCAGGTGCCTAATCACGAAAACATTGGTGACAAAATATGCACATGCAGCTTTAACATCACTCCAGATCTGTCACAATTGGAGCCATTGTAGGAATGCAAACATGGAAGAGAGTTGTGATGGTCTATGACTTCAGTACCAGCAGAACCTGATGTAACACCGCTGTGTCTGGACATGTATCAGAATCCAATGAGAGCCATTAGTCCCTGACATCAAGTTAAACACTCAGTAATTAATGCTAAACTTTTGACTCTCAATCTCCTGGCCTCCACAACACATTACAATTGAGACTTCAGTGATGTTTTCTTCTGTGTGACAAGGCACGTCACATTTCTGTGCATCAGTTCAGCACCATTACCGGTTCACACTGACATCTGAGATTACCCACCTATAAAAAAAAAAAAAAAAAACACACCTTCCATCTACAGCTTCTTCATCTAAGTCCAAATAAAGGGATAAAAGATTCTGAAGATAGATAGGGGACATTATTTCATGCTGTTACAGGAAAGTGAACCTTCCGTTTTGCATCAATACACAACAGGGTTCTAGCTAGGATTTTATTTTAGAGTAGGGGTGTTGAGGGAGCGCAGCGAACGGGGGGGGGGTTTAAGGGAAACAGAAGGGGAATTTTTGTATGTAGGTAGAAAGTTTATATCTTTCAGTTAGTATCTTGGCAGTCAGTGTGTTACCTCCACAAAGCACCTTGTTATAGATAAGATAATCCAAACCAGACACAACCAGTGACACAGAAGGAATGCTTTATTATTCCGTCAACAGAGAATGTCTTCTGCCCCTTTAGGAGGTGACATTCAGTCTCCTCTTTGCCATCCTCCCCCAGTTGTCACAGGCTGCGTTGAAGTTGAACTCCTCTGAGAAGTTCCAAAAACTAATTTCAAGGAGATGTTCTCTCCCGAACTGCCACCGTTGTTTTAAGCATAAAAGAACGTCACTGTATGTTTGTGGCCTTACGTCAGCACAGAGGGAGCCAATGGCAGCACACTCACTCACTCAGGCTGTAAATGCATCCTCCGAGAAGACACACGAGAGAAAATACAGATAATTCAGAGTAGGTGCTTCGGGCAACCGTTAATGTCGGACCCTGCGTTTGATCTGGGCAAAAAATTACAGTCAAAATGCTGATACGCTGTACTGAAATTTAGCGTATCAGGTCAAAATTTTAGTTGTCAGGGGTCGATATGCTAAATTTCGCTAGCTAGAACCCTGCACAATGCTGATCTGTTACAGCTGACAGAATCTGATCAGTAATTAGTAATACACATGTGATTCGATGAAATGGCATCATAGGGTAAATTTTATACAGCTTCCTTGAATTACAATATTGTGAAATGTCATTTTGGATTATTTGCATAGTAATATCAAGCACTGCAGCTATAATGAATGATGAATTTTAACAGTGATTTAAAAAAAAAAGCAACAACCAAAAAAAACGTGTAGCCGCTTTCACTTTCTGCTGTGGTATGAAAATTCACAGTTATATAACATGTATTTGTTTATCTAATAGGAAAACAATGTGATCAGATGGAGAATCTTACATGCAAACACATCTTCCTCCCCAGCTGCTTGTTTGGCTTCTCTTATTGAAATGGGAGATGTTTAGCTTTCTGTTATATTTATCTTGAAAGCGTGATTGTTCATTGATAACAATGATTGTGTAGTACTGTGATACCATGAAACCCTGCTTTCTGAGACCATTATCAAACTGCAAATCTCATACTGTTGAAACCCTCTTATGCAGTATGTTAAGCTTCACTGTCTCTAAATCCAGATAAAAGCCTCTAAAACTCTGACTCACATCGAACACATTCACATTGTATCCTCCAGGACAGTCTGAGGTTTTAACCCATTAATCACCAGGGAGAACCATGAAGAACAGAGGAGTGTGGGCTTTTAAAGATCGAGTTTTCCATCATATCAAATGTAACCGATCCATGTTTAACGTAAACTTCTGTAGTGAAACAGATGAGTGTGTCTGTGTTGTGCTGTCTGGTGTATGCATGCGTATATATCTCTGAACACATGTTTGTAAAATTCCACACACATCTTCCCCCATGTCTCACGGTTTCACCTCCCTCCCTCCTTCCTCTTCCCCTCACCCCTCACCCCTCCCCTCCCCTAAAAGGTACAGTGGTCTCACCTGGCCGCTCTAAAGAGCAGCAACAGCGCTGCTCCCTCTCCTCCTCCTCCACCCGTGGTCTCGCGCTCCCAGTCCTTCAGCGAGCCCGGCGGTGTTACCACTAGCTTTGCACAACTCCACCTGCGTTCCCAGGACCCCCATCACCACCACCACCCATCGCCCGCACGCACTGACCCCCAGCCCCAACCTCCCCTCCACCCCTCCCAGGCTCAGAATAGGGCCGAACACCAGGCCAGCGGCGAGGAGGTGCCTCCGAAGGTAAGTTGGCCAGGGCCCCCCATCCCCAGCCTTCCCTTCACGCTCCCCTCCCTCATTTGTATCTTGTCATGCCAGTCTATTCATTTAGCATGCTGCTCTCTGTCTGTTTGTCTGCTGCTGTGAGGATGTGTAGATTACATTACATTTACTGTTACTGTTGGAAAGGCAGTTTGACGCATCGCTCCCTAAAATGTTCTCTAAGCTCCATGTGTGTACGATGTATTTCCAGTATTTTCACTGCTTTGCCTTAAGCGGTCTGCTGTTGCCTTGATCGGTTAGGTTTTTTTTTGTATTATTGTGTAGCTTTTCATCCAAACTAACATTTTAAAGCACCAAACTGATTGGGGCAGTGGTAGACCAGCGATCGATACATTCTGAGGTAAAACTGCTGTTTTTGTCAAAGGAGTCTGGCTGTGACGATGTGCTTTGCTGCTGCTCTTGTGCTCTGCACTGAATCATCTGTCATGCCCAGTGTTAAAACTGAATAAAGAGCATTTTATTCAGTTGCACTCGCTGAAATATTTGGATGTCGTCGGACTTTATTAATCTTGCTTCATTCATGCTGACAATTTTGCTTTTCATTCATGCAAATTTTAGGCTTGTATTTTTTTTTTTTTTTCTTAATCTCCGATTTGCTAATGGGCCATCTTGTCTATTAAACAGTTTGTGAAACCACTTTGAATCTGTGTCCTCCAGGTTCCAGTGAGGACAACATCCAGATCTCCAGTACTGTCACGCAGAGAGTCTCCTTTGCCGTCACAACCGAGCAGCCAGGGTGGACAGAGGAATGCTGGAAGGTCAGAAAAAAATGGAAACCTTTGTATACAAATAAATACACTAGTAAATCCTTCATTTGTTACATGAAAATCCAGCAGATGGCTTTTTTTATTTGAAGAAATCTGAAATTAAGGGTTAAAAGGACAGCTAAGATAAATCACTCATTAACCAAAAAAAAAAACCCAAAAAAATAAAAATTAGAGCAGAATTGAGTTGGTAACAAATGAAGTTTCTCAGAAAACACACCGTTTCACCTTAACAGATTAGATATTTATCCATATTTGTATTATTATTATTATTATTATATTTGGTAAACGCTCCACTTTGAATCTGAATGCTTGTAAATATGTCTTTGTTTTCGATGACAGTAATGTGGAACAGCGCCCACTGTGGGACAGAGTGGAGAAGCTCCAGCCGAGGCCAGGCAGCGGCAGCTCCTCCGGCTCCAACTCCAGCTCCCAGGCCAGTCCTGGCGACCGCTTCAGGCCACGCTGTGAGTCACCTGGTACTGTACTCAGCCACTAACTCTACTAACAGCTGCTTATTAGCAAATTATGATTATTACCGCGGTCGAATTCTTTCTTCATTCTTACTATTTCTTATTATTTGCAACACAATCTGCACATGTTGCAATTGGATTTGTATTGTCTTTGTACAGGCAATTTAAGATCCTGTTTGATTAAGATCCAGCTCTCCTGGCTCAACTCTGTTTCCCCTCTCTAATGCTATTTCCTTTTGTCCCCTTAAAGCTTCCTCTAAATCTGAAGGATCGCCTCTACAGCGGCCTGAAAACATTCCCAAAAAACAAGATGAAAAGAACCTCGCCAGACCTACTCGACCAGCTGTAAGTCCATTGTTACTCAAGTGCAGCTTATACTTGTGTAGATACTCAATTAAAGGAAAAAATGTTTTTTTTTTTTCTTTTCGACTTGTGTTTGTCTCTACTTTCTATGCTAATTATTCAACCACCTGATGTGTACAACTTCACATGAATCCAATGCTTCGTGGTTGTTGGGGAACCTCTTAGGGTGACGTGGTAAGCTTATTAAATGAGATTAATTAATCACAGCTCTGCTATGCTTGCACCATTCTCCACTCATCACATTAAATGCTGAAGGAGGTTTTATAAAAGACTTTTTTTTCTCCTTCACGGAGGATTAGTTACTCTGCCTGTGACTTGATCGCCTTCTACTGGCACCTTTCCTGCACACTTTTTTTCCTCCTCTCTCAACTGCTTGCCTGGCAGCAGAAGGGTTAACCTACTGCAGCAGTTTCCTGAGCCTGGATTTGAATGTGAACACATTTGAATGCAAACACACTCCTTGTTTCCTTGTACTTGTCAGTTTGGCTCTATCTCCCCTGGCTTTGTTGTTGGATAAACTATGGCCCGTTTGCTATGTTGAACATGTCATCCCTCCTCCCTTTCATACCTGTCACTGACCTACAGGACTGCAAATGAGTTAGTGTTGGGCTGGAGAGGGTATAACTCTAGTTTACAAACTGCAAAATGTATTAGTTTGCCATCTAATTATCTTCTTTTGACTCGTAACATATTCAAAACTGGAGAAATGCCAATTCTGCTGTATGCATGCATGAAGCGAAATGAACATAAAGATGATAGAGGACTAAAATAAATGTTCCATAGCATTTTCCAGAGTTGTGATGCTGTAGGTGTTCATATGTCAGCTGGGGAGACAAAACCCAATAAATCAGCTTTGCTCAAAGTGAGGAGGGGTGACTTCAAGGCTCTTTTCAGACTGTCTAGAAATAATAGCTGGTTGATTTGGTTCACATCTCAATTTAATGCAAAATTCTGGACAGCCTGAATTTTGCCAGAATACAGTATTTTACCTTTTTTTTTTTTTTTTTAAACCAACCCCATCTTACTGTTCTCTCAGGATCTGACCGCTTTGGCTAAGGAGCTCCGCGCAGTCGACGACGTGCGACCTCATCACAAGGTGACTGACTACTCCTCCTCAAGTGAAGAGTCGGGCACCACTGATGAAGAGGATGATGAGGAGGTGGACCAGGAAGCAGGAGAAGAGTCCACCTCTGGAGCTGAGGACTCCAGAGCTGGGTAGGTACAACTGTGGTGGAGCTGTTGCTGAGCTGTATCGTGTTTGCTTTAGTGCGATATGACCAGAATCTCACATCCTAGTATTCTATAAGACATACATTGTGCATTTTTTTTGTAAATTCAGTGATTGATGATTTATGTAATTTGACCACATAGACATACATATTTTGCTTATGCTTTAATTAAAGAAATGTGACAATGGTAATTATAGCATTTTGTGTCCAGAGGGTGTGTGCATTGTCAAATCCAGCAAAATATTGCATGGCTTTCCTGCATGGCTTTTAACACCGGTCTGGTTACGGACATTAGATATCCCCATGGCTTCTACAGGAGGCTGAGTAACGGGGAGACGGAGTCAGCCAAGACCATGCTGGTTGAGGACTCTGAGAGCGACCAGGCCATGACGCCCTCCAAGGATGGAACGCTGGTCATTAGACAGGTAAGAGCACATTCTGTTATTGAATTGTGTTTGCAGAAAAGGCACACTGTGTTTGTATTTGCAGTTCATAGAAGCGTCATTTTCCATTTTACTGTCTAACTCGTCATTCCCCCGTCATTCTGCGAATTATGCATTTTTTTGTGTTACATTTTCATTCATGATATTTATCACGTCTACAGCTCTGGAAAACTGTGAGACCACAACTTTTGCTATTTATACATAAGATGATTTACATTTTGTTTATTTAAAAGGAAAAAAAAAACACTGACGCTTGCCAAATTACAATATTGTCATTTAAAGCATTTATTCTTGTAAAACACCCAAAAAAAGTTGATATTCACTTTTAAATAACACAAAGCTAAGAGTTCAGAAATCAGTATTTGCTCAAAAAAACCTGACATTTAGACATTTCTTTATGAACATCAAGCGATCAAGAGTTTTCTAATGAGGGTCAGGTTCTCTTTCCAGAGCTGTATATTACTTTAAAAGAAACAAGCTGTAGAGTCATTACCCTGAGCCGCAGAAATGTACAATGTTGTGTAAACTGTTGGAATCGAAGGGTTTTACGGAGAAGCTGCAGAATA
>JAPSES010000124.1:10100896-10114141 GCA_029822895.1 Maxillicosta whitleyi | reverse complement strand
TAAAAAATTTCAATACAATTTTAAAATTTCAATTAAATTTCAGTAAAAGAAATAAGAAGTTTAAGATTTGATTACACTCAGAACTTAATTACACTTAAATACACAGTCCATTTGGTGTAGGATTGTTTATAGAATACATGTGATGCATTGTTCAAATATGTGTCTGTCAGCATATATTGTATAAGCAAAAATTCTAAACATCTCAAACAGAATGAGCACCATTTTTTTGCTCATGCTGTTGATATATGCACCACCACTTTAACTCTACTGCTGCTGCTGCTGCGTGCTGTCAAATGTTTTACATTTATTTTTTCTCTTTTTTAATTATTTCTTTGTATATATTTTTATGGTAGTTTTTTTTCTACCACTCACCATTTACAGCAGTTCATTGTATTATGTACCGTTGATCAAATGACAATAAAAGTCTGAGTCTGAAATGTGAAGCACAACCAGGATTATTGTCAGAGGAGGATGGAATAAATGTTGAACCTGAAGTTCAGTTTGTGTTTTGTTTTATAAATGGTGTGTTCTGTTCTCAATGTCCTTCTTTATGTTCATTTCTTTTTGCTGGATGATTATGAAAATATAAATTGTGCTTAAGGGGAAAAAAAACCTTTATTTTCAAAGCGAAGGGGAGAACACAGAGTAGTTTGTTTGACACTGACCACCTCAAATATGATGAATCATTCTGCTCCCACTGTACTGTCACTGTTTTCTAAACCCATGAGACTCGGGCTTTTTGTGTGCATGATATAAAAATAAACCCACCAATCAATCACTTTGATTTGCTTGTGTCCTAGGAGTGAACCTACTGGTGGGGACAGAAAGTGGCCTAATGCTTCTGGACCGGAGTGGACAGGGCAAGGTTTATCCACTGATCAACAGACGACGCATCCAGCAGATGGACGTCCTGGAGGGACTCAATGTCCTCGTCACCATATCAGGTAGACGGATGAGCTGCCTTTGGCCGGCACACAGATATTGATCTATATCCAGAAAAGAACACGGAGTCAAAGTATAGATTTCATTATTCAGACTACAAAGAGCTTCTGTCATTTCTATTTATTCATGGATGATCACATCATCTGATTTACCTTCAGGAATGAACAGAAGTCCAGGCTTTTTCTGTTATTATCTCATAACTCTAGCTCTAACAGTTCAGCTGACAGCTCAATTTCAACCCACCAACTACAGGAAAAAAGAACAAGCTGCGAGTCTACTACCTGTCATGGCTGAGAAACAAAATATTGCACAATGACCCAGAGGTGGAGAAGAAACAGGGTTGGGTCAATGTGGGCGACCTGGAGGGCTGCGTCCACTACAAAGTCGGTATGTGTCTCGATTCATTCAAAGATGTGGTCAAACCTGGGTGTAGTCCAGAGGAGTTTGAGCATTTTGTCACTTAATTCTGTTTTTCTTTCCAGTGAAGTATGAGAGGATTAAGTTTCTGGTGCTGGCCTTGAAGAACTCTGTGGAGGTTTATGCCTGGGCCCCCAAACCCTACCACAAGTTCATGGCCTTTAAGGTAAGGACACAGGTGTCCTGAGGCGAGACAGAAACCTGTGGGGCAGAAGGGAAACGGCTCGTTTCATCTTGATTTTTGCCTTTTTTTTTACTCTAGTCTTTTGGTGACCTGGTGCACAAGCCGCTGCTGGTTGACCTGACAGTAGAAGAAGGTCAGAGGTTAAAGGTCATCTACGGCTCCTGCTCAGGCTTCCATGCTGTGGATGTGGACTCTGGTGCTGTCTACGACATCTACCTGCCAACACATGTATGTACACTGGTCTTGGTTTCAATTTGTCAGGCTTTCTGTTCTTTAAAAGAGTGATATTTTGCTTTTTAAAATGGAATTCTGCATTTTATAAACTGTAAATGCTCTGCTTGGGTCTGAATTCTTCATTATTCATGATCTACAGACCCATCTTTAACCCTATTTATTTATAGTGACTCCAGAAATGTTGTTTTGAACGCTTGGTCCTTTAAATACAAACAACGCCTCCTGTGCTGCTCTGTCCCATTCAACCACTTCAATAACTGAACATTTTAGATTAATTGGCTCAAAGTTTGGGCATATTTCCACTATGGACTACAACTGCTGCTGCGGTCCTGCTCCTCTCCTGCCTTCATCATCATCATCACTAACTTATCCATATAATTGTGTTAGTGCTTATCGTATAGTTCCATAAATGTAATTATACGAACACCAGCTGATCTGCTTTGGACAATTCTACTTCAGATATCTGTGCATCAATTGCATCCATATGTCTTTCTCTACTTCTTTCCTCCTCCCCCTCACCCCCAGGTCTTTCTCGATCTCTCTCTCTCTCCTTTTCTCCACCTTTACTCTCTCTCTTTTACCCTAACTGGTCCTGTCAGCAGTCAGGGTCTGCTCCAGATTTCTGCCTCTTAAAAGGAAGTTTTTCCTTCCACTGTCAAAACTTACAAGTGTTTGCTCCTGGAGGATTCTGTTGGGTTTTTGTAAATTAGCTTCAGAGTGTGGTGTTCATATGAGATGTACTTTTGTAATGATTTGGTGCAATTAATAAAATTTGATTTGAAATAATTATGACGTACTGGGAGAAATGTTCTCCGCAAGTCTTGCCCTTATTTGCGCTAACGTGGTGACATAACTAGTTCTAGATGCAACAGTTTAAGAAGGAATTAAAACAGGTTGTAGAAATCCACTCGATTTTCCCAAAATGAAAATAAAGATAGCTTTGCAGCACCTGGAGGATTCACATTCAAACCTTTTTCAAATACACAAATAAACGTACCTGAGACTAATAAAAGCTCATGTCTGCCTTCAGATCCAGACCAGCATTCAGTGCCATGCCATCATCATTTTACCCAACACTGACGGCATCGAGCTGCTGGTGTGTTACGAGGACGAGGGCGTCTACGTCAACACTTACGGGCGCATCACCAAGGATGTGGTGCTGCAGTGGGGAGAAATGCCAACTTCAGTGGGTGAGTATAAGTAAAGCAGCAGCATTTTTAGTGGAATAGAAAATGAGGGAAACCTGTCCCACCTCTTACCGCCTCCCTTTGTGTCCTTCCAGCCTACATTAGGTCGAACCAGATCATGGGCTGGGGTGAGAAGGCCATAGAGATCCGCTCTGTGGAGACAGGACACCTGGACGGGGTCTTCATGCACAAGAGAGCACAGAGACTCAAGTTCCTCTGTGAAAGAAATGACAAGGTGAGGATGTATCCCCTTCTCCCAAACACACACACACACACACACACACACACACACACACACACATTTTTTTCTGCTTTTTCTTCCTCCTGTGCTACAAACAGCAGGTTTTTTTTTTCTTTTAGCTGTGTCTATCAGAGTCAGTGACATCAAGTACTTGCTGGTCATGTTGAACAAGACAGCGGCACATAACACTCATGTTAAGCATCACAGCACACCCACACCTGAGCATCACTGTGTGCATCTTTCAGACAGGATCCAGCTGATTCATGTCATCACCAAGCTGTTGTTATTCTCATCCCATCCACTATATATATATATATACCTTTTTGTTACTCTCATCTAACTCACTCTCTGTACACGTTCCACTAACCCTCAGCTTTTGTTTTGGTTTGACAGTTATTTCTTAAACAGCAAATTCCAGTAGGATCAGTTAATAATAACCAGTCAGTCTGTACTTTTATTTACATGTAAAAGTGGATTTCACTCTACAACATTCTACACTTTGAGTGTAGTGAAGTAAAGAATCTATCCCATATGACAATATTCCAATGATTATACCTACTTTTCTTCTTTATTTATCAGCATTTTAATTTTACAAAACAAGAAAGTGAGGTCTAGGGATGACAGTTGCAACATAAACATGCTTACGACATTAGTACTGTCACCGTTTGTAAAGACGGTCCATTTTCTGCAGCTCCTCCAGGTGAGAGTCCAACGTTCCACCAGTCTAGTGTGTTCTACTTTTGAAATAAAAAGTTCCATTGTGGGTGGTTCCTTCTTTCTTATGGCTTTTTAGCTGATGTCAAGAGGTAAACTTCATCTGAATCCAGTGCATCTGGGAAGTAACCGAGATACAATACTGTAAAAGAGCAGTGTTTTCAATATTATTTTGGATACCTAAAACCAGAAGGGCTAAATAAGCAGACACGACCAAAAAATGTGCCCATGATGTGCTGTAGCGCCTTCACACTCTGTTCAACACTGCAGAAACGGCACTGAATTTTGACTTTTTTTTTTAGGTGTTAGTGTTTCCAACCAAAGTCACAGCATGTATTGGAGTTTGTTGATGAAAAAAGTACTTCCTGTGCCTTTGCTTGTAACTGCTGTTCTGTAAAACATTTGCGTACTCTTCTGTATGTTGTATATTGTGTTGGTATTTAACACTTCATAGAGTGGGAAAGTCCTATGGGCCCCGTGGGATCCAAGTTTGTCAAAGATAAATAGACAAGTGTTGCTCGGTGACAAAAGACAAGTAATAATTTGATCCTGTTTGAATCAACTCATCAGAAAAAAGCGTAAATAGGCAAAAAAAAATCACCATAGGTTTGTTCGCGTTAAAGCTGCACAGACATCTTCAGTGACTATGTACAGATAATATAATGACATGTTTTCACAATCTGGTGTTCTAATCATTTAAACTGACAATATGTAAGGATGCTATAATTCAGGAGGATCAAAAATGACTTATCTCTTATCTTACCCCCCCCCCCCTCCATATACTGATGAACTGATGAATGCATAAAGTGTAATATAAAACAGTCATGCTTAGACTTAAACTTTATTGATCCACAAGGGAAATTACTTGGTCACAATAGCTCCATTGCATACAAAACACCCTTAAGGCGGGGGGCAGGCAGGCAGCAGGCACACCCCCTATACATGGCGTAAAACTAACTACATGTTTTAAATTACTCTGTTGCACCACAGTCAGGATTCGTGCTCAACCCGACAAAAGCGGAACAATTCGACCTACACTCTCCATTAAATCTCTCATAATGTTTTATATCCGGGGGCGGGGGGGTGTATAAAACTCATTTCTTCCCGGAGCCACATTCAGCCCAATTAGATCTCAAGTGGGCCCAATCAGTAAAGTAAGAGCATCTTAACTTAGAAATAATGATAGTTTTTTTTTTCTCTTTGTTTTAGTGCAATAAAAAAAACACATTAAATTACTTATTATATTATTTGGTAAGAAGCACAATATTGGACTAATCACATTTATTTTATTTAATTTTTTTGCTTTTGTTCAGACAAGGTATAGTTTTCAAGCAGGTAACATCTAAAAAAAAACTATATACCTTGTCTGAACCAAAAAAAAAAGAGAAAACTATAACCTCAATATTGTTAAGAATTTGGAACTAATGTACTTTAGATCATGTCGGCCTGTATGTGAAACCTGAACTAAAATGAAAGTAGCACCGTTGACTGTTCAAGTCTTCTGTATAATTTTTGTACTTTTTGGCAGATTGGACCTTTTGGCGGGTCGGTTTTGGCCCCCCAGGCTGCATGTTTGAGAGCCCTGTTTCATATTGACTTCACCCTGTGTTTCCCTTCAGGTATTCTTCGCCTCTGTGCGTGCGGGAGGTGCCAGCCAGGTGTATTTCATGACCCTGGGCCGCACCTCTCTTATGAGCTGGTAGCCAGGACCACCCCCCCCCAATGCACCGCACCGGCTAACCTGACGAACATACCTACGCTGAGACCAACAAATGACAACTAAGACTATGACCGACAATGATGAAGAAGCGCCATGAGCCCGACCTGGAGAAGCGACCCCTCACCGAAGCATCTGGAAAAGGAGGGAGGAGCCTCTGTCTCCAGCAAACATCGGATTGGACTGTACTCACAAAAAGAAGGCGAGGGGTGTGGTTGTGTGTGTGTCCGTTAGGGGGAGGTGAGGGGGGGCTAGAATTCCACAAATCCACTGAGTAACATACAAAGATGACAGGAACCCCCAGAAGCCTCCAGGTTGTTGTCAGCCCCCCCCATCCCCCCCATCAACCCCTGCTGCCTGACATTTGAGCCGACCCCCCTCCCTCTCTATCTCTCTTTTGAAATGAAGGGGATCTGTTGCCTGTTGATGGTAAAATCTTTGTGTCATAGTAAAATTCTTCATCGTGTGTATGTGTGTGTGTGTGTGTGTGTGTGTGTGTAGGGCAGCGAGCATGCGAATGACTGAAAACACGTAGGGACGAGAAGAGGCTAAACGCAGCCCTGAAGAAGGCTGCGGATATATATTTAAAGTCATGTGCCACACCTCGAGTGTTGCTGTGTTTAGTCCAGGTCCCGTTCAGGTAAAACCAACTCCTTATTCTCACCACAGTAGATTTTCCTCATCACTAACACTAGTCAAAGCCACAGATTTCATTGCTTGACATGTAAATCTGCCTGTGTGTCTTCACTTTTTTGCCTTGATCTCCTTAAAGTGAGGGTTATTACCAGACCTTCTCCATAATATCCATTAAATACAGGGTACTGGATGTCAGCTTGTACATATTAACTCCAACTCTTATCTGATTCTCACACTCCCAGGTTTTACAGACACTTTCCAAACTTTGTACCCCCCATTGCCTAACGGAGGTTACGTTGGACCGAAATACTTGTTGTTTTGACTTTTAAGCCAATCAAGTCCTTGTTTTCCATACACTGTATGTTCTGGATGTGACATGCTGCACACAAATAATAACAGATAGGCTGCAGGAAGCACCCATAGAGGAAGATTTTAAAGGAAAAATCCACCTTTTAGATACTCTGACTGGTATTTATCATCATCAATCTGTGATTATTCTCCAGTTTTTTGTGCCACTAGCTTTCCATTGGACAGAAAGGCAAGCTATTCATTTAATAGGTGTTTTTTTTTTTTTTTCTGGTGGTTTTTTCCTTTAACATGAGTCATAGGTAGGGTTAGGATAAACTGTGAATTAGACATGCAGAAGTAGCAGCTGGCCAATAAGGTAGCATGGAGGCCAATGGACAGGAGTGACAATAAGGGAGCGGAGGCAGCGTGCAGAGGTCCGGAGGAGCCCAGGATCAGCCGATTGTCCTCCAGCTGCACTGTTAGCAGAATAGAAAAGCTCAAAATCCACTGTACACGAATGAAAGAAGTTTGGATTTTGCGCACTGTAGGAACACTTTAGTCTCAACCAGCCATGTGACTCAACATTGGACCTGTTTTTGTTTACTCACTCCAACGTGGATTGAGATTCTGAGACAAATACATGAGTTTAAACGGACAGTTTCCAACCCACAACCTCCTTTTTATTTCTTGGTTTCACTCCCTCTGGTCCATTAATGAAGAGGCTGCGTTGTTTTTTTTTGTTTTGTTTTTTTTTTGTCTATCTGCCTTTTATTTTTTTTTTCTTTAATGGATCCGTGTCACTTCATGTTAAAGTCGACGGAGTGTTTGTTGGAGTGAGAACCCTCCCCTCCCCTCGAAAAATAACTCTACTCCTGTTCTTAGTGAGGGTGATGCCTTCACTGTCCTCAGTGGGACCTAGTAATCGCTCTGATCATCTGTGAATAGCAAAGAAGGCACACGTTCTAACAGCAGTGTTACCAAACCACTCCAGACGGCGTGAAATAAGTGGCATATTTTTAACTCGGGCTTAGTTTTTAGTCTCGTTTCTGCAATTTTTATTATGTAACCCTTCAGATAAGTATGCGACTGCAGTGGTTTTTAAATTGTAAGGCACACCTTATGTTGAAAATGTTTACAGAAGCAATTGTTTTGTTAAACCAATGTGCATCAATATGAATATTTATGGTTTATTTTGAGGGCAGTTTTTCCCTGTTTTTTGTATTTTGTATTATTCCCTTTTTGTACTATCATTTAGACATTTGTGTACAGGAAATAATCGACTTTTGCTCACGTTACGGATTACTCAAGACAAAGAGTGTGATTTCACTGACTCCCGCTATATCCTGCAAAAGTGCACAGTGTGCCCCTGGCTGTGTGGATCAAATATTCTCTGCCACCCAGGTGCCAGGTGACATGTCCCCCCCCTCAGACGTCCCTCTGCCATGCCTCTCTAATTTATGTCCTCTCTGTGTCTACTATGGGAATTACTGTATTTTCCTGAAGGTCTTTTTTTCCATTGAATAAAATCGGAAGTAATTTACAGTGGGCGTCTATTCTTTCTAATAGTGACACTTGATCAGACCCAAGCAGAGGTAGAACCTACATGTGTTGTTTCTCCTGATTTTTTTTTTGTAACAATCATAACTATACAATTGAATGTACATAAAATATAACACCCCCACTCTAACACTCCCAATGAAAATATATAAGTGTACACATCCAGAAGGAATGCATAAAATAAAATTAAAACAAAAGATTTATATACTTAGTTACAATGAGAAGTTGTTTGTGTCCATCTTTTAAGACGGGCTACCACATTAAATAGAATTTTCTTGCATTACATCTTATTTTCTCGACAAATGTTAAAGTGGATTTCTGTCTTTTAAAGTTATGAAAGCAACGGATGTTCTTAAAATTCTTCTTGAGGTGTGTATTCTGCAGTGAGTACATGACACGCATATATACAAATTTGAGGTATTTGTCATTGACACCCATTTTAAGGTTTAAGCATGAAATAGAAGTTGTTGTAAATATATGGTTGCAAAAATAAATCAAAAGAAAAACACAAATTGGGGAAAATTACTGCAAAAAGTACATTTTGCTTGCAGTAATTGTATGTTTTCTTGCACAAGTTTTATCTGTATTGGAGTATTTTGTGGCGTAAAGTACCTGAATGGTAATGTTGCATAAGTAGTTAAAAAAAAAAACCTCCCAAATCTTTTCTTTTTTCCCCCCTCTCCTTTATAAACTTCATGTTCCTTGCACACACTGTACATTGTTGCACTGAAAAGTTGACGACGATGCCTTTGAGGTATGAAGGCCATGTATTGGTTACGTTTCAACATAATTCTCTTTGAGGTTGACACTTCTTTCCGCAGCTCCTCTGCTCTTGAATCCCTTTCATATAGATCAAGCTTTCGTCTTGAAGGTTAAAAAAAAAAGAACTTTGTGGTAGACAAGATCCCGTCATCATTGTGGTATGTCTTTCAACAGCAGGAGCTTCATTCCCTGATGTAAAAACCACAGAAGTGTAGGTGTTCTCATGAGTTCTGCTCTTATTCTGCCAAGTTTTGTTCACTTGCAGACATCATTCTGCATCTATTTTCCACTAAATGCTCCTTTACGAATGATCAAATTGACAAAAGTAGTTACGAGGAATTAAATGCATGCTAAATGTACTCCGTAGAGTATTTACATTTTGAACCCATGCCATAATTTACACAACCTTGTAGGTTTTTTTAAGCTTGATAACAGAAATATGTAATGAAGCTTTTAAAAAAAATCATTATAAGGTAACACAAAAAAGTTGAACTAACAAATCACACCACATGAAGCCTGATTTATATTTTTAACACTTCCTTTATCAACCACATGATGTCGCTGTTATTCTCATCACAGCCCATCCCACCTCCATCAACCCAGGCATCTGTAAAACCTTTGGAGCTTCTCAAATACACCATTTCCTGTTTTTACTGTAAATAAGATAGGCCGAACTACATTAGTAAGATCAGCTTTTTTTGGACAGCAGTCGCTAAAATGTTATTGAATCATATTTAAATCGAACAATTTATTCAAAGAATAGTTTAATTGAATGAAGAAGAAGAAACAGTGATGATAACAGAAGCCTAATAGTGATTGGATGGTAATTAAAAAGGTTAATTAAAATTAAAATAGTTCTACCCTGACAACAAATATCATGATAAAGACAGAAAATATAATTTTAAGGGATCAGATTTATTTATCAGCTTTTAAAAGTGTCACACAAGGCACATAAGCTCAAGTTTTTAATGTCATACTGTTTGTAGGGGGTATAATTCATATATTACTTGACCAAAAAAAATGTTTTGTTTGTTAGATATGTGGTTTTGTGAGCTATTAGGTCAAATTGATGGTATTTTGTTATGATATTTATTTATACATTCCACAGGTAAAAGTAATAGATTTGGAGAGGATGGTCTGAAGAAAAGGTAAAAAGGTCAACTCAAGAGAATTTTAGAAGAGAATTTGCACAGAAAATGAAATACCAGAATAAATATACGGTGCAATAACTGTATATTTTTTTAAATGTATACATTTTGTACAAAACTTTTTTTTATGTCATTGTAGGAATACAGAGGAATAAATCAATTAAATGTAACTGATGAAAAATGTTAAATTCTTTTTGTCGTTTATGATCCAGCTCCTCAGCCACGACACGACAGACTTTTATTTTGAAGCGCCGTGAGAACGGAAGTCTCCGCGTGCGTGCCGTGAACTTGCGTCAGTTTTCGTGGGTCACGCTGCAAACCAGCCGGATGTTTTGCGTCGCCAGAATGTGATGTGATGGGAGCATTTGTCCTGTTGGAACACAACGCTGACCCTGCGGCTCAGGCGGCGGATTCCGACCAGGTGAGTGGCCGCGAACGACGCTTCCCTCGGCGGCTGAGGGCACGCGGACAAGCCGGAGGAGCCGCAGGTTGGTGCGCGTGAAGCTGCAGGGAGGTCGTGACGGCGGTGGTTTGCAGTGACCGTGCACGCCCCTGCCCCGCGCGCTCTCACACAGCCATGAATATAGTTTGTGTAGGTTGTCGCCGCTTTTTTTCCACGCGCGCGCGCTTTAGTTTTTGCACCTGTTTGACTCCGAATAATGTGTTTTAACGAGTGTGAACAGTTTAGAGCAGTGGGAGAAATGAGGCCTGACCAAAACACACGCTCCGAACTCTTCTGTCTGCGCTCTGGTGGAACCATGAACCAGCTGGGAGACACTGTGGACCTTCTGCGTGCTCGCCCTCCCACTTCCACGCACCCTGTCCTCTTCTCACCCATAAGAACGGAGCACGAGGAGGGGGGGGTCATGAGGAGTGGACGTCTGTGTTCATTTTGTCCCATTCTTCACCATCTTGTCCTTGTCATCATCATCTTCTTTTCTCCCATTCTTCATCATCTTGTCCCATTCTTCTTCATCTTGTCCTCTTCTTCATCATCTTCTCCTCTTCTTCATCATCTTGTCCCATTCTTCATCGTGTCCTCTTCTTCATCTTGTCCCATTCTTCTTCATCTTGTTCTCTTCTTCATCATTTGTCCTTTTCTTCATCATCTTCTCCTCTTCTTCATCATCTTGTCCTCTTCTTCATCATCTTGTCCCATTCTTCTTCATCATATTGTCCTCTTCTTCTTCATCATTTTGTCCCATTCTTCATCATATTGTCCTCTTCTTCATCATCTTGTCCTCTTTTACATCATCTTATCCTCTTCTTCATCATCTTGTCCTCTTCTTCATGTTGTCCTCTTCTTCATCAGCTTCATCATCTCATCATTTTGATCCTTTCTTTTTTTTGTGCATTACTTTTATCTTGTTGCCTTTGCTATTTCTTTTTTTTTTTTTTGACTTTTACAGTCTTGTTGTCACGTTATCGCATCTTTTCCAACTTCTTTCTGTTTTTATTTCTCCTAAATTACTACCTTCAGCTTTTACTCATGACCAAAACTCAACCTGATCCTGATAATATTCAGTATTGTCTGATGTGATTTGTTTTTTTTATCATGATAATATTTCTGACCCCACTGTCCAGCCCTGTTGACCATCTGACCACTGATCAAAATACCACCTTTCCTTTCCTTTTTTTTTTTTTTTTTTTTTTTGTGCTGCTTTTGTTTCACCCTCTTCTCTGATTAGTTTTCCATACGACCACACTGGTGATTGCTGCCATAATATTCTAATTGAATCCACACTGATTGATTTGTTAGTGTTTTGGTGGGGTGCAGATGCAGGGGTCAGAAAGGTCACAGGGGCAGAAGCTCTCCTTCTGTTGCCTCCGTTAGGGTCAGATGACCTTTTGCAAATCACTTTTTTAGTATTGGTTTTACTCAGATAAGTGGATTTGTTACCGCGGTTGAACTTCTAACAGTTTATTTATGTTTTTGTATTCTTTTCCACATGGGTCCTAACAGTTGTGCTCTGCTCTGTGTTATCTGAGGAAAAACGATCGTCCTGTTGCCGTGCAGTTGTTGGGAGCGCGCACCTGTTTGTTAAGACAGATGGTCTACAGAGTGCTCTTCTGTCAACCGAAGCCTGCAGTGTGTTTGGATAGTGTGTGCAGTTGGTCAGCTGCTGTATCTGCCCTCATCAGCCTTATCGGACTCACAGCGCACACATATTTAATCAGCCGGCTGTTTTTCCCTGTTGCTAAGCTCAAAGGGCATGTCTTCAACTCAGCAGGTTGGTGTGATCACACAGTAAAACACGGACAGCTTCATATATTACAGGGATGTCAAACATGCGGCCCGGGGGCCAAAACCGGCCCGCCAAATTGTCCGATCCGGCCCCATGGGATGAATGAGTGAAATACAAAAATTACACTGAATATATGAACAGTCAAAGATGTTAGAATAATTTTGGGTCAGATCAATAAAACACGCATCATAATGAAGTATAAATATATATAAAATAAAAGTATAAAAAAAAGTTAAATTACACAAAAATGTTTACATTTACAGACAACCTGAACAAATACGAACAACCAGAAACATCTCAAGAAAATCAATTGTAATTATATTTTATGTTATTAAGTATTTGTAGATCTGTACGTTATAATGAACATGTGAAATTGAGGAACTGAGGACAAATAATGGCATAAATTGTAGAAAAATGTTTTTTGTTTTAATAAATTTCTTTTTGTTCATGTTTTTAAAGGATAGTTTGCAGATATAAATATTTTAATGATAAAATTTTACTTTTTTCACACTAAAACATAAGTTACACATATAATTATGAAACTGATATCATTTATACATTACTATGTTATTTTAATAAACATTTTTAAAACTTGAAAAATGGACAGATATCAGCTCTGAAATTAAACTATTATGAGCTAATGTGGAACTTGAACTAAAAGGATTGTTAACATGTTAATATCTATTTTTGCATTTTGCATTGGACCTTTTGGCGAGCTGCACGTTTGACACTTGTGCCATAGACGGTCACGTAGATTCAGTCTTTGGTGGTGGATGTAAAAATCCAGATGAGAAAATACGCAACGAGCGAGTTTTTGGCAACTCCATGAACAGACGACGCGGAAGTAACGCGCCGTGTTGGAGAAACGACTCGAGCTGGTCCCATGTAAGTGGAAAAGCGGCATATGTTAAAGTGACACATAAGGAAGTAAATTCAAAATGTCATAATATAGATATATAGAAAAGACTATTA
>JAPSES010000124.1:10084345-10096539 GCA_029822895.1 Maxillicosta whitleyi | reverse complement strand
CCCCTCCCACCCGCCAGTTTTAGGTCACTTCCCTTTCCATCATCCGTTATAGCACAAATAACGGAAAATAATTTCCTGAAAATGCAATAAAATGCGAAACCAAACCTGATCAAGAAGAAATAAAACCCTGTGATGTTATAACTGGACCAATAATACTGGGGGGAAAAAAAAGACCTGACTTATATTAGAACGTAATGTAATAACTTCAAGGTAGAAAAATAGATAATACAGACTAATAATGGATTTTTTTTTTTAAGTCACTATAGTAGCAGGCCTAAAAGAAAAAAAAAACTGAACATCTGTGTGAGATAATTGATGTATAATTCTAGAATTGTGCATCAAACAAGCTAATAAAAATAAATATGCATCATTTCTCCTTAAAGTCACTGTTTCCATTTGAGAAGCCCATTCGTAGCCACCAGGCACTAATTTTGTATCTACATATAGATTAAAAACTGGTGTTGTCTCTTGAAAGTGTACTAAATTTGTAATATTGATGTATTTGATCCAGATATGAGCACTATTTGAAGCTGATTTCATGTATGGAAATGTCAGTTTATGTAAAGATGCATCCAACTAAAACCACTATCGAGTTGGATACCTGATTTGGGTTTATGCAGATATTGTGGGTGTGAGGTATGTTTTGCATCAGAAGAATTTACTAACATTGTCTCCCCACCCCTTTGGGCGGAAGGAGTTAAACATTTACACAAAAGGGCTGTTTGTTTGACGACAGAACAGAGGATTTCAGAAATGCTGTGGTTTTCTAGAGGCATTCTTCATGAACCACGTCCACTGTGTTTCCTGATTAAAAGTAACATGTTTATTTTGTGTTTTGACTCTTCATTAATTGTTTTAGTTATTTTCCTTTAAGATTTAAGATGCTGTTTTATGTACGATTGAACAGTTTTTTGTCAACTCAGCACTGAGAACAAAACAGATGGTGGTTTGTTTACAATAAACATACCAGTGCACTTGACTTTATTTATTTATTTGGTCTCATCATATGCGTTTGTCCGTTTTTTTTTGCCTCCTGCGTTTGTAAATCAGTTTCCTCTTTACTAACCCAGCCTTATTGAATCACATTTAATCAGCGCGTGCTCTGGGAATCAGGCATCTTTAGGTATTTTTTTTGTTATTTTAGACAATGCATTGCAAATCAAAAGGCTAAAACCCACAATCCAGTCAGAAAGCGCTCCGTTTCAGCAGATTAACATATCTCTTTAGTGATCTCAGATTGACTTTCCAAAGGGCTTCCTGTAATTTGTATGAAGGAGCTGAACCACTGACACCAATCAGATTAGCCTAACCAGATCCCAGGCCTTTGTTGATTGTCATCAATGAGGTGAGTGGCTCTGTAACCTCAGAGCCCCTCTGTGTATTAATCACTGACTCTGCACCCCAGTGGGAAGAAGCATATGGACCTTAATTACCAGGTACAATGAGAGGGGGAGGGGTCTACTGGCTCTAACACTAACGGCTTTTTTTTTTTTTTTAATATATATCATCTTGAACAGTTCACGCTCTGTTCCCCTCAGATTCATGTGCTGTGGCGTGGCCCTGTAAAACACAGCGGGGCCAGACTAAAGGGGGTAAAAAAAAAAAAAAAAAAAAGCGGGAGTCCATTAATTAGGGTGAGGGGCCCGCCGATTCTTTGTGTCAGACCGTCTGGCCCCCACAGAGTCTGATGGAGACTGAGCCAATGTAAACAACAAGAAAATAAGAGACGTCACACTTTCTAGGTGTCGCATGCACAGAATGTAAATGTTTTAATTTTTTTCCAGCTTTTATATTAGTTTTTTTAAGTTTTTTTTTTTTATTATTATTATTAGGGATAATGCCCACCTCCAGAGCCCCACTGTTGTTTTTTTTTGTTTTTTCATATCTTGAAGTAGATAAATCCCAGTTCTTCTCTTCTCTAGTTCCATGTTAAACTGGTCTGATGGTCCTTGTCCCATTCACACATTATTATTGTTGGTCTTTTCTGGTCTGTATATATTAAGAATTCTTCCTAGACAGTCATTGATAAAGGTCAGCACATTGTCGATTGTGGTCATTGTCATTCTCCAGGCCTCTTGTCATAAACAGATGGGTGGGAATGCACTGATATCAATGTTTAAAATAATAATTTGACCAGTAGCTGATGTCAGTATCGTCTAATTTTGTGTCTGTAGTTATTCATCACCAATGAAATCTCTCTTCCCAAAAATGGCTTTCATCACAAAACTATAATTAATAGTATCACTAAAGATTTCTATGTCTTTAGTTGTAAATCCTAACCTCTACCCCTTGACCTTGACGTGTAAATATTCTCTTTCTGTAAATATTCACCATGTCATCAGCAGCTGTAGCCGTCTTTGTTTGTTCATCTTTTTACATCTGTCAACTATAAACCGCAGAAATGCGATCTATAACGCATTGAAACAGCAATAAACGGTCGATGCAAAGATTAAAATGTTTACAAGTAAAATACCTACATTTGTGTGTTTCTTTCAACACATTTTGTCTGTTTACTTCCATTTTACCAATGATCAAAATTATGTAAAACTCCTCCCACCCTGCGTTTGTAGAATCTCTGTTTTAAAGGCCAAACAGCCCTTCGCCTTAGCCCCTCCCCTCTGTTTATTTGAGAATCAGGACAACGCTACCCCTTCACGTGAACGCGCGAAGGAGGGCTAAGGGGTGAACTAGGATTCAGTCGTAGTCTCCTGTGAATATCCTTGAATTCTTTTATCCATCTGCTCACATTCTTCGCTTTCCCATCTTCTCCTTCAGGCACCCATGTGTGGAGCTTTGTGAGTGGGCAGCAATTGGCCCCATGTGCTAGATGTCTATGACAGATCCATGGGCCAGAAGGACCATGTGGAGGCAGGAACAGGCCACATCCTCGACCTGGGGCTGGATTTGGAGTATCTCCACGTAGCAGGGGCCGACCGGCAGACTGGCGGCGCAGACGGGCCCCCTGCTATGGAGGAGCAGGGGGAGAGCTCCAGCACCGCCGATACCCCTGCCCCGCTGGTGGAGGAAAATGCCAGGTCTGAAGCAGAAAGTGAGCCGGCACCGTCGTCTTCCAGCGCCACCCCCGCTGCCCACCCTGACCCGGATGGAGGTGAGGACGGGTCACCGCACAGTAAGAACACCCACCAGCCTCTGTGCCGGACCCAGTGCGTGGATCTAGGGACTGATGGGCCTCCCGAGCCGCCCGCCGAGCTGGAAAACGACAGCCCGGCACACTCCCCACCTAACTCCCCACGTAAGCACCCGTCAGATCCGGCGTCTGAAGCCAGCGTGAAAGAGTACCAGGCTAAACTGGACTTTGCCCTGAAGCTGGGCTACTCCGAGGAGACAGTACGGCTGGTGCTGTCCAAACTGGGCCCCGACACCCTCATCAATGATATACTGGGAGAGCTGGTCAAACTGGGCACCAAATCAGACTCCGAGCACCCAACCACACCCCTAGCCTCTACCTCATCCTCTTCATCCTCCTCTTCCTCCTGTGTTTGCTCTGATTTGTTGGACAGCCAGCGGTCGGACTCGCCTTCTTTGTCAGAGTCTCTGTGTGACCAGGACAACCTGCGGCCCATTGTGGTGGATGGTAGCAATGTAGCCATGAGGTAAGCAGCCCATCGATACTTTATTTCAGGAAGAAATTTAATATTTATTTATACTGACGTTAAATAAGGAAAAGTGTTTGTGTTTCTGTAACTCTACGGAATTTCCAGTGTTGTATTTGATGGATTTATTAAGAATCCCTGAATGTCCCTGAAATGCATGTTAACTGTTTATTACTTTCTTCGTCTTTGCCACACCTGGTAGCCACGGCAACAAGGAGGTGTTTTCCTGCCAGGGAATCCAGCTGGCTGTGGATTGGTTCCTAGATCGTGGTCATCACGACATCACTGTGTTCGTTCCTGCGTGGAGAAAAGAGCAGTCGCGGCCTGATGCTCCTATAACAGGTCAGGGCAGCATTTATTTTTTTGACTTGTTAGTAACAGACAGAAAAAGCAAACTAACATTCAAATATCATTGGAAACATAAAACAATACCAACACAAACGCAATAATTCCAGGTCCGATTGTTTTGCGATGAGTTTAAACTGTGTTTGTTCTCTCCTCTACAGACCAGGAGATCCTGCGTCGCCTTGAAAAAGAAAAGATTCTCGTCTTCACTCCTTCACGGCGTGTACAAGGCCGCCGTGTGGTTTGCTATGACGACCGCTTCATTGTGAAGCTGGCCTATGAGTCAGATGGCATCATTGTGTCCAATGACAACTACCGTGATCTGGCTAATGAGAAGCCTGAGTGGAAGAAGTTCATCGACGAGCGGCTGCTCATGTATTCTTTTGTCAATGACAAGTAAGGAGGCTGCGTTTTTTTCAACAATAGTAATTTTTCCATGATGATAAATAGTTTTAAACATATTTTTTCTGTAAAGTGGGTTTTAAAGCAAGTATTATATTTATAATATTTCAATATGCTTCTGTCAGATTCATGCCCCCAGATGATCCACTGGGTCGTCACGGCCCCAGTTTAGATAACTTCCTGAGGAAACGACCGGTTATGCCTGAGCAGAAGAAACAGCCTTGCCCATATGGTGAGTGTAGAAGAACCACACAAACTCATAGAAGTGATGAACTGTGAGTAGAAGGTTCTGGCATATTGTTATTCGTTCTGATGACTCCAGTGAAGGCCACAAGTTAAAACACACTGATTTACCTTCAGAGTTGAAGTCGTTCGATACAACAAATACTGCTCGAATTCTTGATCCACTGTTTTTCTCATTATGCACTCACCTTGAAAGTAAGTAAAGTTGTGCTGCAACCTTCTACTTGAATTTACAAACTAAATTATTGCAATGAAACGTCAATTTCAAATTCAGCTGCACTGAAACAGAAAACAGTCAAAAATAAAAAAACTAATGAAAAATGCTGGACTGTCATAACCATAATCCACATATGTCATTTTGTTCACTGTAGGGAAGAAGTGCACTTATGGCCACAAGTGTAAATATTACCACCCGGAGAGAGGAGCGCAGCCTCAGCGCGCTGTTGCAGATGAGCTGAGGGCCAGCGCCAAGACCTGTGTCACCACAAAGAACCAGGGAGACACGGGGCTGGTGAAAAGCCACAGTGTGCCAGCCGGCAGCATCGAGGCCAAAAAAGGAGCCCCCAAAAGACAGTCGGACCCCAGCATCCGAGCTCTTTCGTATAGTGACGCTGAGGAGAAGCTGCTGGCCAAGGGTCGGGCTGAAGGCCAGAAGAGTAGTTTGTGTAGCAACAGCAGTAGCAGCTCCAGCAGCAGCAGTAGCTGCAGCGGGAGTATAGCCATGTCTCCAGCCCCTGGAGGCCCCCCCGCGGGCATGAGCCTCCACCAGGATCCCCCTTCGAGAGCAGCCACGCCTCATGGTCTACTCCCAGCCCCCAGCCATGACCTCTACCCTCACTGTGAGTCCCCAGACTTGAGTTACTACTCTGTTACTCGTGCCTACTCTGGCCTGAGCCTGTCCACCAGACGGAGCCCGGACTGTCGCTTCCCCAACGATACCGACCTGCGGCTCGGCTCCATGGGCTCCGCAGGCTCCGAATGTGGCAGTGAAAGCAGCGCGAGTTGCGGAAGCAGCTGCGACTCGTACGGTGAGAGACCATGCCCCGGATGCCCCGCGGACACCTTACTCGAAGACGGCATCCATTATCCCCACAGCAGGATGTACCCCCACCATGCCGCGTCCAGCCATGAGCTGTGCGGCCTTCATCCTGCCGAGTACACCAACATCCAGCACAGCCACACGTCCAGCTCTGTCGTCCACAGCTACCACATGGGACGCAGCCAGAGCTGTGCACACGATCCGCCTCCAGACGCGCCGCCAAAGCGTCCCCTCTACCCCTTACCACCTCATCTTCAGCACCAACCTCTGGCCGCTCGTTCCAGCTGCCCGGGGGACTACCACTCCCTGCCCCAGTCCAGCCCACACGCTCCCGGCTCGCCGCTGGGGCGCTGCCTCGCCCCGACACGAGCAGAGAGCGTGTCGGACTCCCACCTTTACGAACACCTCTTGGCACCCCACCATCACCACAGACCCAAAACCCTCCCCAGCTGGGACACATACTACAGGCCGCCTCTGCCCCCGTCACGCTACGAGCCGTCGTCCTATCAGAGCCTGCCAGACACCCGCCAGTCCTCTTGGCACGCCTCGTCATCTTCCTCGTCCTCCTGGGCGCAGGACGGCTACACCCAGCACCACTCCTCACACCCGGCTCTTCACCCATCCCCGACTCATTACCTCAATCACCCGCCCCCTCCTCACCCTCCCAGCACAGGCCTCCCCCCCTACTCGTCTCACAGCTCACATCTCACAGTGCCCACCTCTTCCTACATGACCCAACACCCAGAATCCCCTGCACACAATCGCTACGGGGACTCCAGGGAGAAAGTGTACGTCAACCTTTGCAACATCTTTCCTCCTGAGCTAGTGAGCCGGGTGATGGCCCGGAGCCCCCACATCTCAGACCCCCAACAGCTGGCAGCTGCGATCCTGGCTGAAAAAGCCCAAACTGGATACTGAACCACCCAAGGAGAAGTATCATTCATACCATACTCGGGTCGTTTCCAGGGAGTGCTTTTCCTCTTCTTGGAACTTTATTGGGATAATTCACACATTGAAACAATATAAAACTCTGAATATAATCCAAACGCAGCTTTGGTCACTGTGCAGAAACAGCAACTTAACTCAGAGTGGAGAGAGCAAGCTCAATCTCAGAAAAGTCAAATGATGAGATCTCTGACACACCTGTTCAGTTCATCTTTCAAGTAGTTATTGACGTTTTATTTGTGTCAGAATGAAAAGGCACGTTTTCATCAAAGTGGAATCACATCAGTCAGAAATGACACAAACATACAGGATTTTGGTTTATAAAATGTATCAAGACACATTATGTTTGTCTGTCACACTGCTCAGTGATTTGTTTTTCTTATTTTTAGAACCAGATGGAAGCGGTTTTACAACTGGACAGAAATGTGGTTATCTTGCCCTTCTACACAATTACTGTTTTATTTCAGACCGCGGTGTGTATTATAGAACTCTCTTTGTGTGTTTTGTGGCTCTTGTTTGTGTGTTTTTTTGTTTTTTTTTTCCATGTCAGTAAAAAAAAAAAAAAATATAGGTGTCTGAAAGATTGTCGTCTTGTCTGAGATGACGTCAGTATTTTGGTCAGAGTTGTAGCTGTAGAGATGGGTGACCCTGTCGTGTGTACCTTAGTTTTAGTAAGGGACATCTCTCTCTCTCTCTCCCTTCCTCTTTCTCTCTTTTTCTACCTCTATTTATCTGTCACTCTCCTATCTCTCTCTCTCTCTCTCTCTGGCCCGTTATTTTGGGTCATCTCTGGTATCTGCTACAGACAGGAAACACATCCCTTGTCAGTAAATGTATGTATTGTAAATATATTTAACGGATCCCCCTCCCCACTGTGCTCTGGTTTAAAAGCGCCGACTGTTGTCTGTAGCAGATTCCAGATGAATCCATGCTAAACAGAGAAAAACCTTGTTTGATACAAATTGTATCATGAACTAAGTCGCTGATATTATATACAGTACATGGACTTGTTGATCCGTATATTTATCAAACACTCTTGATGTATTGCTATATGATGAAGTGAGTTTTGTTCCAAAAGAGATGTTCCAACTTTTAATCTTGTGGAAGTAGCTTTGAGACAATTATTTCCGATACGTTATGAAACAAAAGGAGCAGTTTGCCTACTATGTTTAGGTACCACTACTTCCTTGTCTTTTGGGTTTGAAACTGGCTTAGTTTATTATTTTACACGAGCTCCAATTTCTTAAATATCATGCTTTTGGTTTATGGCAGTACAGGTTACTGTACATTTGGGGTTAAAATGAATTATTCCCAACAAGTCAGGTGTCTTTTAAATTAAGTTATGAGGCCAAATGCTCAAAAATGTTTTGTATATTTACAAATCAAATCATGAATTAACCCCAATACGTCTAATAAGTACATGCCATATCCCTAGTTGGTGGTCATTTTGATTCTACATTGAATATTTTCATTTGGTTGCATGAGCACTTAAGAGACATTTATCTGCATTTTTCACACCTAAACTTCCTGCAAATTAACCTGTTTTTAGTTTTTGTCTGAGTTAGCCTTCAGTAAGAGACTGAAGTAAGAATCTCAGTTTTCAAAGTGGTCACCAAATGATGGAAATAAATACATAAATGAGCTCATTCTACAGTTTATCACAAGCCAGCTACATTTTAGCCCACTGGTTTCTTTCCTGTCCAACGTGCCAGATTGTAGTAACATAGATACTCGTACAATAACAGGCACTGTTGCTGAGAGAGATCCTTTATGTGTATTGAAGAAGCGCCTCCTCTCTGGCCTCCTGGCACTGTGTGTCAGTGTGGCACCTGAGCGTGGGCCCAAAGTAATGCCTCTTCATGGCATTGTGCTTATGACACATCCAATACTCTGAACTATGTTCAGCTAACTGTTATGCATGTTTTGATTTTGTTTTGGTTTCAGCATGATGAATTTGTGTAAATATCTGTATTTCTGTGCTGGAAGTTGCCACTACCTGATGCTAGCTGTTGAGATGCCTTATGAATGGCTTATTTCTCTGCCTGTCACTCTTTTATGTCATAAAAGTACATGAAGTACTGATTTGAATCCAGCACACACGAAATCAAATGGTAATGCTATTCTCTTTACTACCAGTATTGACATTTATTGTAAATTATCAAGAGGCATGTTTTTGAACGCAGCCCACTTTTCTCTGGCCTGGTTTGTTTTGAAAATGCGTTCAGCCAAAGACGGTGATCCAGCAGTACATTACAATATAATGATCTGTGTTGATGTTACAAATGTTACAATGCACTGTACTAGATTAACACAACTTTCTTTCAAATAATACTTACAATTTGCCAGTAGAAATCCACTGTAACTTTATTGTAACATTTTCAACTGTAACTGTGGTTGTTCATTAAAGCCAGTACATTGATGTGGCAACATATACCTTTGACTGCACTGTATGTATGTATTTGTTTATATCTTGCAAAAAAAAAAAAAAAAAAGAAAGAAAAGAAAATAGAAATTGATTGTTGAGATATCTGTATCAGGTTGAAATATATATATGTATGTGGAATGTGCGACATACATTGGTTGAATTGGTTGTTGGTGGGATCACTGAGCTGCCTCGTCACACAGCAACGGTTGATGAAAATGTAATTAATTGTCTGTTTACATCATAACTGTGGTCTGACATGGACAGATCTTCCCACTGTGTCCAGTCATGTGATCAGCCTCTGCTGCATCGCTCGTTGATGCCTCTATAATGAGAGTAAATAACTATGGCTTATCTATGTTACATGACTGAACTACAGTTATTCTGAAAACACAATATTTAACCACACGTCGTCTTTCAATGTATTAAACAGTGTGTTAATAAGCAATAAGTAGCGTGAATGTAGCAAATGTAGCTAAAAGTTGCTAGCTCGCGGCGCGTCAGAGCAACTAAACTGACAGCTACACAAACACTTTACACTGGTGCTTCAATGAAGCTTCGTAATCAAGACATTTCTCATCACTCAGGTGTAGTGGTGTTGGTTTTCCCTCCACAAAGTGAAACGAGCTAATATACAGCTTTTTCGGAGGTGCTTGTGAAGCACTGCGTTGCTAGCACGCAAGCTAGCAACGTTTAGCTACATTTGCTACACTCGCGCTACTTATTGCTTATTAACACACTGTTTAATACTTTTTAAGACGAGATGTGGTTGAATATTGCGTTTTCAGAATATCTGTAGTTCAGTCATGTAACATAGATAAGCCATAGTTATTTACTCATTATAGATGCAGCAGGCTGATCACATGACCGGACACTGCGACGCAGGAACAGTGGGAAGATCTGTCCATGTCAGACCACAGTTATGACACAAACAGGCAATTAATTACCTTTTCACCAACCCTTGCTGTGTGACGAGGCAGCCCAGTGATCCCACCAACAAGTAATTCATCTCCAGCTTTACTAGATACAGGAACTGGCTAACCGGAAGTTCTAACACAATATAACAACAACAATGGTGCCCGTAACGTTTGAGTATGTCACGTGTTGTTGACGTCATACGCAGTGCGCCAAATACAAACACAAGCTAACAGCCCAGAGTAGAAAGTAGGGGTTTTCCGATACCAATACGAGTATCGGCTTCACCACTGATATTTGGACCAGCAGGGTCAGTCCGTTGTCCCTGCGCAAGACAGTTTCGGGGTTCACGGGGTGCGTTTGATGAACGTTAAAACGCTAAAAACATGATCAAAAACAGATTACCTCGGCATCAAAACAATGAAGGGGACCTTAGCTGCCGCCTCAAAACACGCTTCTCCGACACAGAGAAAAACCCACTGTACTGGATCCAAGGTAAAATGTGTTCATTCTAGTGTTTGCGTATGTTTGTCTGTGTACTGATTGTGTTCCGTTTTTGTGTCTTTCTGTCTTAATGTGTGTGTCTGTGTGAATCTGGTGCATTTGTTCTGTATGTCAAAAATGAATTTAAAAGGTGATTAAAACCTCATACACCATTATTAATTTGTACAATTGGCCACAGCTGACCATGCAGAGATGCTTCAATCCGGGGGGGTCAGTCAGAGGGATCGCTGGTGCTTTCATGTTCTAAACACCCCGCAAAAATGTCACCTGTGCACCCCCACCCACACACAGAGCTGTTGAGGAAAAATATGAGCTTTTTCACACTAAGTAAACTGAGACTAGGTTTGCATTATATTTCAATAAATATACTTTTTGTTGCATTTTTGTTTGGCGGTGTGCCTTAGGATTTTTCTGATATCAAATATGTGCAGTGGCGCTGAAAAGTTTGGGAAACACTGCAAAGCCATATTTAAGAAAATCATATAGTTAAATGTCAGTTGCAGCACTTTGTGACAGACTGTAACAAAGATATGACAATAAAGCATATTTTCCAAAAATAATTCAGAACTGTAATAGTATTATTAAGTACTCGGTATCGGCAAGTACTCAAATGTAACTACTTGTACTTGTACTCAGTCTGGAAAAAAGTGGTATCTGTGCATCCCTAGTAAAAAGGTACTAAAAAGGCTCAAATGAGCTGTATTTTAAACATACATTTCCATAACTAGACGCGGGTGTGTTCTCAAACAATCCCTCTGGTCAAGGAGACTTATATTCATGCCATTTATATGTAATGGAGACTTTTGTAGTGGTGTTCTACCTCATAAAGTGTGGAATTTTAGCAGTTGTTGGCATTTTGTGTTCTGATGTGAGGTTTTGATTGTGAAAGTGTTGTCTTAAAGGAATATATTTCTTACAAATACCAACATGGAAAATGATTTTATTTACAGAATTTCCCGAGCTTTGATGAAGTGATGAAGTAACAATGTTGACACGATCCAGGATGTTTCAACTGCAACGCTGGGGGACACGACTATGCATGAGCAGTGGGTATGTGACAAACACCATTAGACACATTTCAAAACACTTTGTTGGGATGTAATACTTTACTTTATTAATGTAAACAGGGTTAACGCAGCAGCTCATGCATGTCTCTGTTCGGTTTTGTGTGCACATATTCTATATGCATTTACTTTGTCCCATTTATTGATTTTAGGCACTGAAAACCTGATTTAAGATGTATTTTTTGAGGCAGTCTATTCCTCACATATAGTGCCATCTAGTGAAAACATTTGAGAATGCATGCCTAGTATTATTTTGAGACTAAAGTAAAAGAAACATGTAGATGGGCATCTAAAATGATCTAGAGCAGTTTAAACCCATATTTAAAAATGGTCCAAAATCATAATTTTTGGTGGGCTATAGCCTTACGTTTTTTTTCAAAGTAGGGTGCCCCCATCAATTTAGAAAAAAACACTCAAAACTCCTTAAAATACCCCCAGGAACATATAGATGTGCATGTAAAGTGATATAGAGCAGTTTAAAGCAATATTTAAAAATGGTCCAAAATCGTAATTTTCGATGGGCTATAGCCTTACATTTTTTTCAAAATAGAGGCCCCCTAAGAATTTTGAAATAAACCCTCAAAACTCCTTAAAATACCCTCAGGAATGTGTAGATGTGCATACAAAATGATCTAGAGCAGTTTAAACCCATATTTAAAAATGGTCCAAAATCATAATTTTTGGTGGGCTATAGCCTTACG
>JAPSES010000124.1:10066627-10078570 GCA_029822895.1 Maxillicosta whitleyi | reverse complement strand
CGTTTAAAATATCGTGATATCAATATTGACTGAAAATATCGTGATATTGATATTTCCCAATATCGAGCAGCCCTAGTATTGACACAAATTCACGTTTTCTGCAGCATATCACCACATGGCGCTTGCATTACTTAGTCTACACATCATTTTAGACCTGCGTGTTCATCCACCGTACCTCTCCATCTGCTTGTGGTGCTTCTCCTCCCTGGCCTGAGCCTTCATCTGCTGCACCTCGATGGTATCGGGCTTCCTCCTCCTCATGTACAGCTCATGGTTACCCATACACAAAGCCAAGATTCGCTTGTTGATGCGCAGCCGTGGAGCATAAAACACAAAGTCCTGGGTAGAGAAAAAGAAAAACGGTAGAGAAGTGAGTGGAGGACATTTTGTTCAAATGCATAATTTTACGGTTGTTGATCTTTGTGTTGCTAAAATGAATCTAACACTCACAGGAGCCTTCTTATCAATAGGTTTGATGACGAATTTCTTGTCATTAAAAGAGATGTTTCTAATCTCACTCCAGGGGAAGCCGATCTTTGGTGTCAACCTAGTGGAGAAAGAACATGTAATTAGTGCTTTACAGACACATGAAAACAGCTGGCTGTAGAATGCTGTATTAAGTTCAACCAGCAGATGGCGCCAAGTCTAAAGCATTCAGTATTCTGCAGGGGAATAATGACACTTTTTATATGTAAAGTTTTGGACTCAAGAGTGAAAAGGGTGAAAGTAGAAAGACCTGAATATCAGCATTTTTACATTGACTTTAAAAGGGTCGTAGGAGAAGCAAAAGATCCATTGGTTTACATCCTTTCCTTTTCACCTGGATAAGGAAAGGATGACAGTTGTGATGACCCCAGATAACAGACAGGAAAGGCAAAGCAAAGGGGCAGTGAAAGGAAATGCGACAGGAGATGTGATTACATCTATCATTTCTTCCACAAAGGGAAACAAATCTCTGACATGAGTGGGCAGGAAAGACTCTCCTACAATGACATAGTCTTCCTTTCCCACCCATCATCTGTCCTCGATTCAGATTTCTAAAAATACCTTTGCCTCCTCTTTACTTTTTGGACACTGTGTTGAATTCACGTTCCAACCATGTGCCCAGGCTACAGTTTAATAAGACTTTCCAGTTTATTAAAACTGTATCAGTAACAGCAACTGAGGTTTTCATTTCATTTCCTTTCAATGGTTATTTTCCCAAAGCTGAGCAACAGTAGAAACATGGAAAAGACATTTTGGACTTTGGCTTCTGAATGCATGAAATTCAGACTGTATTTACTTTATATATAATTGTCATATTCCGTTTTGAACTGAACTCTGTAAAAATCTGGCAAATGACTCTCCTTTTTCTTCCAACACCACAACACTACACTGCCAGGGCTCTGAAAAACAGCATGCAGAGGAACTAGATACTTATGCAGACTGGTTTTAGATGGTTTAGAAAACCTTTTAAATATACTCAAGTTGACTCGCGGTGCAGAACGTCATGTAATACCCATGTAATTTTACATGATGAATCTAGAACACTGAAAGCTTAAATCATATTTTTTGATATTTGATGTTTCATACCAATAATATAGAGAGACGGGAAAGGCAGAGGAGTCTATGGCAGTGGGCCCAGAGAGGACTTATTCCCAGGCCACTGTAATAAGGACTCTTGCCAGGTGAGCTACCAGGGAAACCCAGATCTTCATGTCACAAACAAACAGGTAGACATGAGTCTTTACTTAGATGTTGTGATAAGGGCTGAAATAGAACGGGTATAACACACACATCTGAGTCTGCTGTTGAGAAACCATGGCTCATGACTTTACAGACAATACTGTTTCTTGGGTTCTGTGGTGTTGCTTTAAGTGTGTCTGTTTATGAACAGCACCAATAACAGTGTGTTTGCCTCTGAATTAGACACATGAGCATATTCACCCCTCATGACGTCCTCTCATTGGGTCCCTAATATATATAGGATTCAATCTAAAACTTTATTATGTGCTTGAATGGACTCAGACCAGCTTATCTGTCTGACCTTATGCACTTATGTGTTGGCCACTGCATCGTTAAGTCAATGGACCGGTGGCTTTTTGTGGTTCCAAGAACTGCAACGCAAACTTAAAGCCAACTGGGCTTCAACTTGACCGGCAGGCAGTGTCGTCATTAAAGGCATCATGTTCTTACGGCCTTTTCCGGTTTAGATCCAAGTACAGTCTTAGTATTAAAGATCATCCTTGTGTCTTACTGCACAATGTTTTGGTTTAATTTAATGGCTTAAATTTGTACGGCTTAACTTGTTTTCAATTTGTTTTGCTGCAAAAATTGTTTTCAATTTGTTTTAATAGGTCTTATTCATCTGATGTTGTCCAGCACTTGGGGCAATTTTATGTTGTGATTATGTGTGCTACATAAACAAACTCAACCCCCCTTTGAGACGAGACATATTACAAAAGACCTGCACAACCCACTGGGAAATAAAGAGTCTGAAGTTCAGAACTGTAACACCCGTCTAATACAGGAATAATATAATAAGGAACAGACAATATTTTAGTACCTAAATTAGGCCTACACGATACTGGGGGATCTGTGCGTGAAACCACAGCTTACATTGGTATCAGTACTGCGGGCCCATCACAGATTGAATATATGTGGTGTGGTGCAGCCCTAACCTAAATATAAGTAGATATGAGTTTCCCTTACTTGTCTTCATGTTCATAGATGTTCAGTCCGAGGGCATCCACTCCCAGCCACAGCTGTGTGCCCTTCTTATTTTTGATCTCAAAGTAGTTGACTCCGTACATCTCCAAGTCCTGGGCTATTTTCAGATACTCCATCATAGAGTCCTCTCTAAAAGGAAAATGTACAGAAACGTGTGTAAAGTAAGTCATCACTTTATACAAAATAAAACCCATTCTTACACCATATTATTATCCTCAGTGTTTCAGTTGAAGTATGAAGCAATTAAGTTGCAAAATTCTTGGAACGGGCAGGCCAACACTCTTCAATCACCTGTGGGAAATTTTGCAATCATCAAGCCCTTTAACTTCAGCTCACCGCCAACACTTCCTGACACATCTGAACTTGTATGCATGCACACAAACCCCTGAAGAATGTGACCATAAAGGGATTGACACACACCTGAGCATTCCTCTGTGTTCTTCATGCCAAGTCTGTATCCTGTCCTCCCACTGCTCCTTGGTCAGCTTATGCTGCTCCAGGACTCTGAACACAAACACAATGACTTCACTCCAAAGAATGTCCTATGGCTCAATATTGTTTCCTCGAGCGGAAATAATAGAAAACTCCTTCAGGAAAAGAGACTTCAACATATTTACATAAAGGTTACAACAAAATGTATTTATTTACTATCAACAAATCAAGTATTCGATTTCTTAATTAATGAAAACACTGCAGAAATTTACAACTTAATCGTTCTCTTTTAGAAGCTGGAAACTCAGACTGCAGAGATAGAAAACACTAGTGATAACTGATGCGTACCTCTGAGGAAGCAATCTATCGTGTGTTAGGTATCCAGGCTTGTGGACATCTTTGTTATAATCTCCATACTTGGCCTGGACAGCATATGAGGCCAGAAGCACCGCCGTCTCTGGGGGACAGTAGTTCTCATCGTTCAGAATGGCCTCCTTTACCTGCAGAACACAGAGGGGGTCTTAATGTCCTTACAGCCACATTTATGCTTATTGACTTAGTGAAACTGTACTGATTTTCCTGAATATGTGAGATTTCATTTCTGCTGACTACCTGCAGGAAGAAGAGTCTCTGGGTGATCTCCTGGATGAGTTCCTCTGAGACGTCCTCGGGAAAGAACTTTGCTCTGAACTTGAACTGGAGAGGGTTCTCCTTCTTCACATCCTGTTGGGTTACCTGTGAAATAAGACATTATTACATTATCTTGACAACAAGATTTAACAACAAGACATTTCACAACCAATAGCTTCTACGTGCAAAATATACATGCACATCTGTCCCATCCTCATATTACTCAAATACATGTGTGTACACTCAGCTGACAAGTTGTGTCCTGCAGAGTTGTTTTCAGTGTTTGACAAATATTAGCAAAAAAGATGATGACAAACCACATGAAGAACTGTATTGTTCGAGTATCCCAGACCCTTTATTATATGTCATTCCCCCTCTCCGCCTTCCATGTTTTCAGTGTCTCTTCACTGTCACGCAAACAATAATCTGCATTTGTTGCTCAGAAAGGGTATAGTCACTTAAGTAAAGTAAACTTGACAACTGCACAGTATTGTTATCCTTTTCTGTTTTCTTAACAACTGCTGTATATCTTATGTGAAGAATAGAATATTATTTTTCCACAACATTTGATGTCTCTGTTAAATTTGGCTAAGAACTTAGAGATAATGAGAAATACCATGATCATAATAAGGATCATTTTAGCATTATGCTCATCTGTACAAAAAAAAAAAAACATGAAAACTATTACCCAATATAGACATCATGTGATCACACAGCACACTAAATGGTTCAGGATGGACACCTGTACCCCACAAACAAATGGACTTTGGTGTAGCAGCTTTCAAAAGCATCCCAGGACATCAGCCTTTGAACTGGTAAAGGTCTTGGAGATTAGCGGTCCAAAAATATCTTCACCCACAGTACACATCAGAAACTGAAATTCTGATCATCAAGAAGGAAGCCACTACTCCAAAATTAGGAGCAAACAGAGGACTAAAGTTTAGAAATGCACACCATGACAAAGATCTGGAGCCATGATCACCCCAGCGTATGAAGGAAGAGATTGGGAGGTTTAAAGGGGTCATATTTTGTTAAACCCACTTACTAATAGTACGAAAAGTTTGATTTTGAAGCCTCCAGGTGCTGCAACTTTATCTTTATATTCATTTTCATTTCTACAACCTGTTTTAATTCCTTCTTCATTTGTTACATCTATAACTACTTGCATCACATTTTACATTTAAGGTTAAGACTTATGGTTGATGAACAGAAGTTGTTGGTTGAACGGGCAGAGCAGCACAGCCAACAACCTGGAGGGGGTGGGGCATGAAGCGACTGATTTGCATTTAAAGGGCCAGCGCTCACAATGACCTTTATGGTGCCATTATGCAGAAATGGAGCTTAAGATGGACCTGTGGAGTTGAACTGATGAAAATATATGCGTATAATTCTATAAAAAAAAAAAAAAAAAAAAAGCAAAAATATTACTCCTTTAAAGCATTTAGTCAATGTGGATGCTACCCTTAAATCCCAACTGTAGTTTACATTAGAGCCCTGCTTGGTGGTGGAAATGCTCTAACAGATCAGTTGCAGTTGTTCCCCTGTGGTTGGGCCTCCAGACAGACACAGACAGACACACACACACACACACACACACACACACACACCTAGCCAGGGCATCTGTCTCCCTCTCTCACAGAGACACTTACAGAATGTGAGGGGTTTTAGTGTCGTGCATACTTGGAGTGACACAGAGAAACTGGAGTGTTAAGGCTTGAGGGTGTTGGCCGAACAGAAGAAGGAAGCGTGTTAGAAGACAACATGTGAAAATCCACATCAATGCAGAGTTTCTGATACACAGATGAAGTGTGAACCAGAAAGTCACCCAGATGTGAAAAGCATTCAAATGAGACAAAGGAGGAGTGAGTGCAAACATAAAAACAGCAGAGCATTTTGATGGTTATGAACAAACAAGAAGATTCGGGCCGAGACACTGACCTTCTTATTGAGTTTTAGCCACGTGATGTAACCCTTACTGTCCACGTACTGCAGGCCGAAGAACCAGACCTCCCGCAGTCCCACCGTCTTTACCACCTGACGACACCACAAAATAACACCTCAAACTCCGGCAAATGCAACAAGCATTTACTCACATCATTGATGGGCCCCCCCGCTCCTTTGTATCCATTTCACTTTTACTTACCTGGTCAAAGAGCTGCTTTCCCGTGGTATTAGGCTGGATAGCAAACTCCAGTTCTGCATCCATGGTGGTCACACGGACATTGATCTACAAAACAAACAACAGAGCAGAAATTATTGATCTAAAAAGCACTGCAAAACTGTTGCATATAAATATATTTTTTCTGCCACTTTCTTTTCCTACTAGGCAAAATGCCTTTTTATAAACACACACTCCCAGATAAATTTGAGTGCAACACCGTCAAGAGTTGGATGGTTTTCAAGTCATCTCCACATTTAGACAGGATCCATTCATTTGGCAGTGTACGCAAACATTTTGAGTGCTGCTTGTTTAGATTTGCATCGCCCCTGGATTAACACTCAAACCAATGTACTTTTCATTGACCTGATCAACTTCAGTGCTGGGTTTTGCCGCATTTAAAAAAAAAAAAAAAATCACAGTACTTGGAAAGTAAAATAATTAACAGAAGGAGGGAAACAGGACAAAATATGGAACCGGTTCCAATTCAAAGGTAACCTTTCCGTTAATTGTGTGTAACGAGTTGCTTCGGGTCAACATGAAAGAATGAGTCACTTTGTGAGAGGTCACAAACTCAGCCACACGTTATTTATAGTCAGTTGATCTGTGGAACTTCCACATTTGAACAACACACTTCCAGGAAATTACACAATTCCTTCTGAGGAAAAGAGAAAAATGTTGTCTGGTAGGTATGAAAGGAATGCGTCAGCTTCCCTGAATCCCTACCAGAGATCGGAAAAGTGTAAACTCTTCTCGTTCTACCCACTCAGCAACTGTGCCATGGTGAGCAAACCCCACCTTTCACGGTGGCCCACTGCACACAGAGTACCGTGGTGGGGTGGAGCAGTAGACAAAACTCAGTCATTGGCTGAGGCCTGTTGAACAGAACTAACAACAGGCTTAGCAGCAGCTGATGGCACACAGCACAGCAGACCTCCAAGGCATCTGACATCCTGCCTCCCACACCTACCCACATACTGAGCTTCATGTGTGGGGGTTAATGATACATGACGCAACAGCAGAACGTAAGGGGCAGGGCAAAAAAAAAAAAAAAAATGCTTAGAAAGTGCAAGAACAGAGAAAAAAAAAAGAGCGGGAGATAAGTAAGAGTACGACAGGAAGCAAGAGAAATGATCTGGGGTGTACTCCGTTTGAGATAAGGTTACAGGGAGGTTACAGTTGATGAGTTTGACCACACAAAAAGAGACAAAGGAAAGAAGCTAAGACATGAGCCTTCCTTTTCCTCTCAGTAAATTCACATAAAACCTTAAGAAAGCTTACTCTGCACTTCACTCACTAATATTTCTTCATGTCTCTTCCGTGCTAATCCCTCTCCATATCCCTGCACTGAATAATCCATGAAACTTGTGTCTATAGAGCAAATAGTTGGACTCCCTGTGCCACATGGAGCCTAAACCACAACGTATCTGCTTCTGTCTACCTCTCATTAATTACCCATGAAAAGTTGCAGTACTTTCCCCACTCCACAGACATAACATGTATCACTAATGTATGTCAGTCCATTTATAGAACATGATTTAAAGAGGATAAATGCTCTGTGTTTCTAATCTCACCTTCTTATAGCTAGCTTTATTTTGGATGGAAAATGTGGACAAAATCCTGGGAACAGATTAAGTCTAGTCAAGGTTCTTTTTCAGTTCAATCTGCATTCGAACAAATATTTGGTGCCGACACCAAAACTGGACTTTCAATGAGAATTTAGTTTTGGTCTAGAGACCCATTCCATGTCGCCATGGATGGCATTATTATTATTATCATTATTGTATCTGCAGTGTAGGACAGCAATTTACTTCACCATTACTGTTGTAAACTGTTTTATAAATCTTGTTTGCATGACATACAATATAGAACACTAATTTTAAAACCATGAAAAAAGGTAATTAAATGAGTAAATACTACAAAAAATGCCATTTTAACAATTTCCCTACAAGTAAAACTAATGTAAAAATAGTAAAAAAAAAAACAAAAACAAAAAAAAACAGTTGATGTAAAATGTACAGCTGATGATGTACAGTGATGCTGCCAACTCTTAAATCGATAACTACACATTACATTTTAATTTTATTTTTTCAAATGGGTGATTGTGAAATGCTCCATACATTACAATACCTGACCACTTTAGGCACTCCAGACTACACAAATAATACCATCAGAGGCTTATTACAACACAGGCCTGCCAACATTGTTTCTATAAGGATGCTACGGATATAGTTACATAGTAGAACATGATCCACTACTGACAAGAGACTCAACTATCTTTTCTTTACATGCTGATACATTACTTAACCCACATATCAATATCAATTTAATGATAAAAAAAAAAAAAAAAAACATTGTCAAGTGCAAAAAAGGTAAGGTAAGGTTTTATACAAGTGAAGTAAATACTGTTATCAGGAAATGGTGTTACTTTCCATTGGGAACTATGCACATATAGCCTTCCCTCTTCAGTTACAACAGGAACTACGACTCAGAAAGTGTTGACATCTTCTACTCCCGTCTCTCTTTTCTGTCTGCCTGTGAATGCCCTGCACAGACATGATACGACTGGGTTTTATCAATGAAGCGACTTTACAAAAGCCCTGTCACACATTCCTCGATTTAGTGTTACCTCCCACTGAGGCTGCCTGCATAGTGCACAATCATTTTCTGTCTGTTCCCTTGTGCCATTCTTCTCCACCTTCAACCCAGGTGTTCACACATTTGTACAAAACAAATCCTCAAAAATTTGATGATACTTAACCTTATATACATGTTAAACAACACTTGGAAGTGGACCAAGCAGGTCCCAAACAAAAGCAAAGTCAGCAAAATAATGTTTTCACAGTTCACTGACTGATGAATTGAGACTTTGGGTATGTTTCAACAATAACAGCCAGGCCTTGTGTTTGTACGGGAGCCTCCTGCCAACAACAATAAGCCAATAAAAACCAAGCTATTATACTGCGTGTGTCTCTGTCTTTATCAAAATACAGTCAGCCCACAGAGCGGGGAGAGGTTGAATCTTGCGTGGACCAGACGGTCAGTTAATCCTCTCTCTCCTGCAGAGAGGGGGGGAGGAGACAAGGGACAACAACATGCCGAAGCACTGACACAGCTAATCACACACTCCGACAACTGAGAAGTCTTGAAGGAGACTTTTACAAGCCTGTCCTTATATGACTCTGCCTGTCTGGTGACATTAGACAAACTGACTGGGCAACATGACAGGTTTTAAAGGACCAGTTTGTAGGCTACTGCTTCACATAGAGCCAGTTAAAAAGTGGATCAGCAGGGAATGACACTTTGCACTTTATAAGTTTGCTTTGGTTGGTGCATTTTGACTCGTCGAACTCAGCTTGTTAGACTGTTTCATCCCAGTCGTGAGCAAAGGAAGGTGAAATTCTGCAATAAAATCCTTCCCACGACAGGAACTTAACACAGAGCTTTCCATAACCTGAAGTTTAAAGAACTTTGTGAGGCTTGGGTGTTTGGTTTCACATCATTAGCAGAGGGGCTAACCAGTGTTTTTTTTTTTTTTTTTTTTTAGTAATAACATGTGTTGCATCCTTAAACAACTGTAACTGTCATTTTCCAGGGTTTCTACAAGTTAAATCTAACTTTTTTTAAGAGCACAATGACTGCAACTTGAACAGATCTCACTCAAATTACGCCTACCCTTTTCAGGTGAAAGTCATGTCACAGAAATAAGTATAATTTTTATGACATCTGGGAGTATTTTTCCCATGAGTGTAAGAACCACATTAGCTCACAAACCACATCACAACATCCTAGCGAGTAGTGGTCTGGTGAATTATGACCAGGCTGGAATTGATGTTACTGTTTACTGGTTTCATGTTGTTTTGAAGTTTTGTTTGAGTGTCATCAATACAAACTGTCCCCAAACACACATTTAAAAGCAATAGTAAAAAAAAGAAAAAAAAAAAAAACATTTTAGACTAATTAAAATTCTTCTTCAATTTGAGAAGAAGATGCCTGTTTTGTCTTTAACAGAGTAGTAACCCGACTTCTGTAAACAACACTGCAGACAAATTCTGTTTCAGAAACCTGTTGGAGAACCAGACGGAGTGCACTGAAAACAAGAGCCGTCATAATTTACACACTTCAGGCTGTAGGTAGAGTATGTTTCTGCCCCTATATGGCAAATATTCCCGCTTACTCTCCTCCCCACAGAGGTCACTATAAAGTTCCTCCAAGTTTAAGACTAGTACATAACACTAATGAAACCAGTGAAAAACAAGCAAAACTCCCTAAAAGACAGAGAGCAGACATGTGGTATGGTTATTTTTCTAGTAGTAGATGTATCTTCTACATTGTGTTTTCTTTTCTCTCTGTGGACTTTTTAAATCCCCCTCTCCATTTCCATTGGAGAGATGAGTTCTCACTCAGACAGACCCCTTGTTAAATGTGCAGCTGTTTAGTTACTGTAAGCTGTTTAGAGAAGCTTTGCTGGGAGAGGCCTTAAGAGACGCATACCCTCTACAATCAGTAGTGCTGCTAATCTGGCTTGCTAGGCTTGGAGCAGCTGTCTGTCCCTCTGATTAACCCCCCCCCACGCATAGGGTGAGGCAGACCCTGAGCGAGAGAGAGGAGTGGAAGGAGGAGTGAGAGCAGGGGAATCACCACTGCCTATAAACATGAACATTCATCTCCTGGTGGAAGGGAAGTGGCAGGATTCCTTTCAATGGAGAATGTTGTCCGTGTCCAAAGGACTTATGTCATGACAGGATCTGAAAAGATTTAACAAGATACACTAGAGGGATCATAAAGTTGAGGAAGGAGAGTCTAAGTCTATTACTGACTTGGCATTTTATTGTAAATAAGGTGAAGGGTCAAAGAACTCTGTTGAGCAGAGCTTTAATGCTGTCAAACTCCTGCCTCCAAACCTTTTTAGTTCCTCCACATTTCTCCCTTTCCTTTCTCCGTCACTCTTTATTTCCCCTTATTCCAACATTAATTTGTAACTTTTTTTTTTTACTCCTTCCTTCCTTCTCTTACTGCTCTGGTGGGACTTTTTTCCTCACCCAGAGTCAGGATGTTGACACAGACTGGGTCACAGTTTACACAGCAGGTCCCCGCACTCCAGCAAACAGGAAAACAGACACAAGGTAGGAACCCAGAGAGGACCCCTTTCCTGTGAGGTGCCATCACCTCAGAATCCCAGAAAGAAACTGCGCTTGTATAATGCAGAGAAAGCAGTCAATTCATATACACCACCATGCTGATTTGTGTGGCAAGAGAATTCGACTCAGCAGATTTGTGCATGCTGCTTATTTGAGGTTAATGTATGTCTGGTTTGTTCTGAGAACCTATTGTTTTTGACTAAGATAATCCTGTATATATCCTAATCTTAAATCCCTGATAACAATCGGGATATTAATTGTGGCTTGCTAAAGATATTAACAAAAAGAACATATGGACAAGTCTTATTTATATACATAAGCCTGACGTACAACTGAGATGAGAGCTGTCCAGTTGCCTTCTACTTAAAATGACACTCAGGCCTGAATGTAAAAACATGCAATCAAAGGCAATGAAATACTGTTGTGTATAACTGCGACTGATTCCAAACATACAGTGCAGATCAGCAGTTTTTGAGCAGTGAGTAGTTAATGATTGAACTGGCTCTATGAGGATATCTGTTTTTTCAATCCCAATCCACTTTCATGAGAGGGAGGAAGACTCAAATCTAGCAACTACACACTGCCCTACCAAAAAAAAAAAAAAAAAAAAGTGGTACATGCAATATTTAACTGCACCACCTTTGGTTCTGATTCCAGGAGACATTCACTGTTAGATCTTTTTTTTTTTTTTACCACATAATTCTTACATAGTGCCACAATATGGTTCAGAATATTTTTTTCCATCCATAGTTCATTTATTTTTTAATTATTAATTCAGAAATGAACCACTGCATCAAGTCTTCATCACATCCTAAATTACAGTCTGGACTTTATGGAGGCTAAACCATGTGTGAAAATGATGTCTCATTGTCC
>JAPSES010000124.1:10026196-10041805 GCA_029822895.1 Maxillicosta whitleyi | reverse complement strand
AAAAAAGAAAAAGAAAACTAATAATAGATGAGTATAAAAATAAAATATAGTAAGTAAGAGCGTATAAAGATGGTAGAAGTGAAAAGGCAAAATGGGATGTAAAAAACGTGAGTAATATAAAAAATGGATGAGTTATATCCATCCATCCATCCATCCATTTTCAACCGCTTAGTCCCTTTCCGGGGTCGCGGGGGGGGGGGGGGTGCTGGAGTTATAATTAAATCAAAATCAGCAGTAAAAGTAAAGTGTTTTTGCTACCTGCGCCTCTGTTGTTAATATATTAGTTTAATTAGCCGGACTGGACCCTTTGGTGGGTCGAATTTGGCCCCTGGGCCGCATGTTTGACACCCTTGCACTAAGTGTGACATCATTTGTGTGTATCTTTATTATTTCAGGTCCCAAAGTGAGCGTAGTTGTTGACCATGCCGCTGTTTGGTAAATCCCACAAGAGTCCCGCCGACATCGTCAGGACCCTGAAGGAAAACCTCGCCATCCTGGTCAAACAGGATAAGAAGACAGACAAGGTATAGGCGAGGACCGAGTGTGCGAATGCTTGTGTGTGTGATTGTCTGGGTGTCCACGGGCCTGGGGGTGACAGCCCTCTGTGAAATGAGAGCACAGAACAGTCTGGCCCCGTCATCTCCTGACACTTCACTGTCAAGACACTTTCCTCTCCTTCGACACTTAAGTTACACACACGGGCTAAAGTTCAGTTTCCGGGCCGCTCTCTGGGTTTCACAGAATCTGTACCGATATTTGCATTATTTCCAGGCTCAAATGCGCTGATGTTCCCCACTCTTTGTCGCCCAGGCGTCCGAGGAGGTGTCCAAGTGTTTGGTGTCCATGAAGGAGATTCTGTACGGCAGCAACGATAAGGAGCCTCACACTGAGACGGTGGCCCAGCTGGCCCAGGAGCTGTACAACAGTGGGCTGCTCATATCGCTGGTAGAAAACCTGCAGGTCATAGACTTCGAGGTAAGACGGACCAGACTGAAGAGCTGGGTCCAAGTCTTCATTTGGAAATAAAACCGCAGAAGTATATGTTTGGGCGAAGCTGGTTGATCACGTCTCTTAACAACAGAGGTGGAAAAAGTACTCACGTTCTGTACTTAGTAGAAGTACAGTTACTTAAGTGAACAACGCAAGTACTTTACGTTATATTATTCAGGGTTCTAGCTAGCGCAAAGTACCGTTACCCTATAATTTTGGTCCACTACGCTAATTTTCTCCCGCTACATTAAATTTTCAATACAGTGTAACAGCATTTTGACTGGATTTATTTGAAAACTACACCATGGTCGGATGACGTAGATTCAGTACGTAGAAATTCAGATGACAAAAACACGCAATGAGCGAGTTTTCAATGACTGAGCAGACGACACGGAAGTAACGCACCGCACCACACCGCACCCCCCTGGTCACTGTGCTCCCTCCACCCCACTACGCTAAAAAAATAAAATCCTAGCTAGAACCCTGTTATTACATTGCATTAAGCTGACGCTTTTATCCAAAGCGACTTACACGGTATATAGGCATGTATAGCGTAAATGGCCTTGCCTGGGATTCGATCTGGTGTAATTTTTGTATTTAATAAATTCATCCCAGGGATTGGACTGGACCATTTGATGGGCCGGATTTGGCCCCCGGGCTGCATGTTTGACACCTGTGACCTAGAATAACCCTGAAAACATGGGTCGAAATTATACAAATGAAAAAGGTCCGATTGAACGATTTTTAACGTCAGATTGATCCGTATTTTTATATATTTTTTTTACTTTTAACTCATGTATCTGTATTCTAATAGAGTCCCTTGAGGCTTGAAGATTGTGAACAAACGGCTGATTTTCTTAATTGTTATATGACGATAAGGATATTTGTACGTTTCCAGGGGAAGAAGGACGTGTGTCAGATCTTTAACAACATCCTCCGGAGGCAGATCGGGACGAGGAGCCCCACTGTGGAGTATTTCTGCTCCCACCAAGAGGTCCTCTTTATACTGCAGAAAGGGTGAGGCTCGTCCACTGAGCGGCACGTGCAGGTACGTTTCAGCGGCTTTCAGAATGACCAGGCCAACGCTCTTCCTGTGTTTGAAGGTACGAGATGCCTCAGGTAGCGTTGAATTGCGGGATCATGCTGAGGGAGTGCATCCGCCACGAGCCGCTCGCCAAGATCGTCCTCCACTCGGAGCATTTCCACAACTTCTTCAACTATGTGGAGATGTCCACCTTCGACATCGCCTCGGACGCCTTCGCCACCTTTAAGGTACTTCACTTGTATTTCGCAGTTTGTCTTATTTTTTAATAATGAATTACCATAAATTTATCATTTATGCTTCATTTTAAGACTTTGAACAATAAAAAATATTGTAGTTTATGCTTCTAATGAGACATTTTTAACGCATTACACATGCAGCGTTTTGTCTGAGTAAGTGTTTAAACCTCCAAAGTCCATTTTTTTGTCATAAAATAATCCTATAAATCAGTCTACACGTTATCCTGTTTTTAAAATATTAAAAATGACTTGTGACTACATCTGTCAACTCCATTAATTACCTTCTTTTTGGTTCTGTTTGTTTGTTAACACTTTAGCAGTAAAACTACTGGGTGATTTCATACTAAATTTGGATTATAAATTGACATTTTGGGAAAAGTAGGTCAAAGTTCATTGTCTATGAATTTTTAAAAATCTGTTTTTCCCCATTTACTTACAATGGGTAAATTTCACATGTCTAGAGCAACAAAACTATTAGTTAAATTCATACCAAATTGGGTTTATGGATTGCCAGTGATGCAGAATAAATATTATCACATTTTGGGAAAAGTAGGTCAAAGTTCATTGTCTATGAATATTTTAAAATCTGTTTTTCCCCATTTACTTACAATGGATAAAATTTCATATGTCTATAGCTGCGAAACTATTGGTTAAATTCATACCAAATTGGGTTTATGGATTGCCAGTGAAAAAGTACATGAAAATTCCAATCTTTTATGAATGTTTTAAATCCTCCCCCCCCCCCCATTTATTTATATCTATAAAACATTAATCAATATGGTTTCCATCACTTCAAACTTGGTGCATATATAGAGATAATTGATCTGCTGAAAACAACACACACATAGAGATGATGACATCAGCTGGATCGACGCCAAAATAAATTACAATATGTGACACCAGCAAAACCCCAGTCAACAGGAAATGAGAATTATAGAATGTGACGCGTTGTAGTGAATTTTCCTTACGTGACACTGCACATCCTGTCATGTGACTTACATGTTATATGGTGCAGTCTCACCGTTCTTCATCTGTTTCACATTATTTGGAAACCAGTTTATGTGCATCTATGATTATTGCCTTTTGTCTTGGACATGATGAAGAAATTGTAGCGGGACATTAATCAGGGTTCCCGTTAATTTCCGGGACATCTTTAAACAAGTTCTCACGTCATACACTAATCTATTCCGGCTCATTCTTTGGAAGCGTTCTTGCATTTATCCAGATGTTTTCCATGTTTATTCCAGTCTACGGCTATAATTCATCAATGAAAAATAATTATGACACATGTATGGTAGAATAATGCGAACACACCCACAGATTACAGCGTAGCACTGTAATCAGGAAACTGGAAAAACAATGTACATTTTAAATAAAAGGTTCCAGGCACAATAAACCCCGCCCTCTCGCACTTATTTTAATTTATTTTGGCGTCGATCCAGCTGATGTCATCGTGTCTGTGTGTGTGTTGTTTTCAGTGAAGTGAATGGAAACCGTAGATTGATGTTTAGACATTTGGAATTTCACCCATTATAAATAAATGGGGGAATTTTTTTTTTAATATAAAAAAATTCATAAAAAATTTTTACTTTCACCTACTTTCCCCAAAATGTAATTATATTTATTCTGCATCACTGGCAATTCATAAACCAAATTTGGTATGAATTTAACCAATAGTTTCGCTGCTACAGACATATGAAAATTTTACCCATTATAAGTAAATGGGGAAAAACAGATTTTAAAAAAACCTCATCGACAATGTGAACTTTGACCTTCTTTTCCCAAAATGTAAAGAGATCTATTCTGGGTTGCTGGCGTAATTAATGGAGATGAGAGATGTAATCACAAGTCATTTTCAACCCTTTTTTAAAAAATATTTTAAAAACAGAACAACGTGTAGACTGATTTATAGAATTATTTTATGACAAAAAAAAAAAAAAAAGACCAAAATGGACTTTGGAGGTTTCCACACTTACTCAGACAAAACATTCCTTGTGTAATGTGTTAAAAATGGCATAAATTAGAAATATTTTTACAGAAAAGCACAGTTTGAAGTCTTAAAATGAAGCATAAACGATACATTTATGGTAATTTCCTCTAAACATATCAGTATATTTTCAGTAAATCACTGCAAATGTTTCCTTTGTTTCATCTCAGGATCATAAGGCAGGGGAGGGGGAGGACACATTTAATCATTTCCAGGATATCTGACTTTTTTCCCCCTCTCATTTCCATGTTTCCATGACTGGAAAATTGGTCAATCATTTTCCAGGTTTTTGGAAACCCTGAAAATTGTGGGTTTTTTTTTTTTTTTTTTTAAATCATACCTGCTTTACAGCTCTATAAACCGTTATCGCCGGCTTTCATATGGATTAAAAGTTTGTTTCTCTCCCATCTCCACAGGATCTCCTCACAAGACACAAAGTGCTTGTGGCCGAATACCTCGAACAGAACTACGACGCTGTGAGTGCGCTGGATTATTTTAACACGTACTGCAACACCACCCACTTGGGTCACACAGCATCAGCCATTGAGCTCTATTTACAAGTACAAGCATAAACACAGGCAACGACTGCTCGACTAAGAACACCCCAAGAGAGGAAACACACAAAACAGATCAGATATCAGCGGCTGCGGCGCTCAATGGCCCAGTCATGTGTCTAGAAAAAGGTCAGTGTTACTCAACACGCTGTGGACATAGAGGCCACGCAGCCCAATGAGAGCGCAGATAAGTAAGAAGTCAGAAATAAAACCAAAAACCTTCCAGGAACTGCAAACTGGATCTCAACCGGTGTCACAACTCCCCCCCAGATACAAGGCTCTGCTCTATGCCTCCCCAGGCAGAGGGGCCCCTTTCATAGACAGGGCCCCCCCGGGGGTCTCGGGCTAAAGAAACACACAGAACGGTCTTTTTGGATGTTGACAGATGTCTGTATGTCACTGTGAAGCCTGTCAGACGCTGCCGTGGGCTCAGCGGACTCAAATGTATGAAAGGTTTGCCCCCCCTCATGCGCATCACGGGAAGCAGAAACGAAATTTCCTAAACTCTCAAGAGTGTACACAAGGTCACGCCAGCACGTTTTGGTCGTAAAACAGGAAAAAGCACAAATAAAACTTAACAACATTAGCTATGGTTCCGTGACAGCAGCGCGATGCATTTAAGTACCTAATGAGTTCCACCAGTACAACACTTATAACACATGATGTAATATATTAACCCCGTATTAACAGAGCGGTACACGCTCCGAAAATAAAAAGGAACAGTGTTTGAATTGGTAACAAAAAAAAATTCATTAACATATTTTTAAAATGTTAACAATCTTTACTTATTAGAGTGTTTTTAGTTTAACCTCGACACCAAACAATGTATTTTTTTCCCCCCAAAACCTTTATTTTTTAATCATTATTTTATTCAGTCCCTTCTACTGAATTTGTCAAATGCATTTTTAATGTTTACTCATTGTAATTTACATATATTATGCTTATAAGAAGCTAAAATATACATAGACTGTCATTAGGAGAAGGGGCGGGATTAAATAAGTTATACTTCCTGTCCCCGTCATGTCTTATTTTCATGTATAAGTACAAGTTTTTCACTTTTTCTTGCAAACTTTTATTTCTAAGGACTAAAGTAGGATAACTTTTTTGTTGTATACATGAAATAAACTGAAACTAATATATATATATATATATATATATATATGTGTGTGTGTGTGTGTGATAATGTGTTAATTTTGTGTACTTTGTTATAGAATACATGAGTTGAAATTCAGCTTTTCTTCTTTTCAATTTTTTTTATATTAGTTCATCTAGTAGAAAAAAAATTTAAAAAATCACCTTTTCTTGTCAGATCCTATATAATGAAAAAATGAAAAAAGGAAGAAAAAAAAGAGAAAAAAACCCTCAAATTATAAAAATGCATTACAAGGCTGATGTGATAACTAAAATGACATGAAGTCAACATGAAATTAAATAAAAAATAATAATAATTAATGAAACAATAATAGAAATATACATGACAAAATTGTGTAATATTGATATTGATCTAATAAATAGTTTTTTACTGATCTGTATTTGAGTTAATAAATCTGAAAAAAATAAAATAGACAGACAGATACATGTTTACAGTTACAGCAGCAGTATAACAATAAAGCGCAGAAATTCTATATAAATAACAGGTGAGAAAAACACATACTTACATTATTTACATTACATTTCTGTTAATTAAACTGAAAGGAAAACCACGTAAGACGATAAGCGTTAATATACCTATAAATTATTAATAGTGTATGTAATAAACTGCTTTTTTTTTAATATTATTGCAGGTGTTTGCAGACTACGAGAAGCTGCTTCACTCTGAGAACTACGTCACCAAGAGGCAGTCCCTAAAGGTCGGCCGTCACGCCTTCGTTCCTCTACCGCCGTTGCTAGACTTCCGCCTTGTGCTCAGAACGTTCACCTGCTCAAACACAGATTCCATCCTAATCTCCTGTCGTTTCAGCTCCTGGGCGAGCTCCTGTTGGACAGACATAACTTCACGGTGATGACGCGCTACATCAGCAAACCCGAAAACCTCAAACTGATGATGAACCTGCTCAGAGACAAGAGTCCGAACATTCAGTTTGAAGCCTTCCACGTCTTCAAGGTAACGCCGTTCGTTACGGATGAATAATAAATAAATAAGATTGATTGAAATAAAGATTGATGGGACAGCAGACGTTAATGATCCAGTCTGAATTAGCGTCGACTCCACGTTTACACTGTTTTACCTGTGTTAATATTTGAGATTTGTTATTTATTACCTTTATTAAACCTCCTTAACAGCATAAATAACTCATATAATGCACACGATAATCATCTTATTGTCAACTGTCTATTTTCCTAAACTAGAGGTCTCAAACATGCGGTCCGGGGGCCAAATACGGTCCACTCTGCCCTGTGGGATGATACAAAAATTACACTGAACATATTAATCATTTTATTTCAGGTTCCACATTCAGACCAATTTAATCTGAAGTGGGTCAGATCAGTAAAATACTATCATAATAACCTATAAATACTCACAACTCCACATTTTTCTCTTTGTAAATGTAAATGTTTTCATGTTATTTTACCGTATTTACACTAAAACAGACTATCATTTCACAAAAACACAAATGACCTGAACAAATATGAACATTTTGAAATGTCATAAGTGCAATTTTACCAATATTCTAATTCAATATTCTATACGTTGTAATTTACACGTGTAAATGATAAACTGAGACAGAATATTGTTAAAATTACATAGTTTTCTAAAGAAATCTCAGTTTGTTCATGTTATTCACATTGTTTTAAAGGATAATTGGTAGATATAAATATTTTCATCACATTATTTCACTTTTTGTCGCTCTAAAACATAGACGGAAGTTTGGAGTTGACATTATTTATATATTATTATGTTATTGTTTAACTTCAGATGAAATTTCGCTGAATGTGGCCCCTGAATTAAAAAGAGTTTGACACTTCTGATTTAAATCGATGTTATATTTCAATACAAAGTCATTTTCAATGAATGGGAAAAGGATAAATCTGGATGTAGATATTATTCTAATTGAATTGGATCCTGTTTTAAGATACTTTTAAGGAACGTTGGTGTTATACTTTTTTTTTTAGCTGTGTTTTATGTATGTTTTAGTCCTGCATTATTTAATTCGTACGAAATACAAAGTGCAAAAGTGAAGTAAATTGAATAAAAAACACTGTGCAGGAGAAGGGGAAGCCTATTATTATTATTATTATTATGTGTAGTTGCAGTTTCTTAGAGAGAAATCCAAGAAACTGCAACTACACATAATAATAATAATAATATAATAATAATAACAATATTTGTGTCCATTTCTTGAGCTAAAAGTCATTGACGCGAGACTTCTTTGAACGTTGAAACTATTTACTGAACATTTGATCCACATTACAAGAATAACATTATGAGAAAAAATAAAATACAATTTTTCATCCATTACAGGAGCTCACTGAAGGCCATGTAGTCACTGTCAAAGACTGTTGCGCTCTAACCCCCCCTACTGGTTAAGACATCTTACTGCTTTTTTTTTTTTAACAGACTAAACCAATACAGATGCTAATAATTAAACAATATTAACTTAAGTTTAACATTACAATTAGATCACTGTTATTGTTTCAAACATTTAAATTAAGCATTGTACTTTACAAATTAAATCCTTTTCAACTTATTTACATTATGGCTTTAACAATATGTATATTTTTATTTCTATTTAGTGTAACTTCTGCTGCTACCGTCTTGGCCAGGACATTCTGGAAAAAAACATTTTCAATCTCAATGAGCTTTTTTCCTGGTTAAATAAAGGTTATAATAATAATAATAATAAACTACATTGTAACATAGTCACAGCCTCAGTTTCTTCTTCTACCTCATAATTTATTCTATTTTTCTATTAATCTCTGACTGTTTTGGTTTGACAGCTGTGACATTTGCTGTCACCTGCGTGGTTCTTTTATTGTGAAAGGACAAAAACTAACTACTACCTTCTAGCACAGTATAAAACAAAGGTCCATCACATGTTCCATATCCTCCCGACACCCAGTAAAGTAAAAGTTTTAGGCGTTAAACAACTGTCTCGATCACAAACTGCATAATGTAACAGTTTTTTCGATGCATTTTTATTTGTTTATTTATATTTTTTATGGAATGTTCTTCGCAGTGGACAGCATTTTTAAGTAAAACCGTGAAACTTAAGTATTTCTGGATGTCAGGAGGATATATTAGAAATAAAAATCCTGTTATCACTTCATTTAACCGACAGCCTGTCTAATGCGGTTGTGCATTTCCCGTCACTTCCGTTCTTAGGTTTTCGTAGCGAACCCCAACAAGACGCAGCCTATCGTCGACATCCTCCTCAAGAACCAGACCAAACTAATCGACTTCCTGAGCAACTTCCAGAAGGATCGCACAGATGATGAGCAGTTCAACGACGAGAAGACCTACCTAATCAAACAAATCAGGGATCTGAAGAAACCAGCCTCATAGAGAAGGTCCCCCCCCCCCCTCAACCCTAACTTTTTATTGATAGGAAGACATAGAAAAAAAACACATTAACAATAACGGTTATTCTATTTAAAAAGGAAAAAAAAAATCTTCAAGACGTTATTTGTCTTTTTTTTTCTCTCTCTCTATTTGTTGGTTCATTAAAACTTGTGCAAGAGTAGTTCTCAATCACTGATTTATTATTATTATTATTTTTTTGTACATTTTTTTCTCCCTATTTTTTTTTCTCCATTTGTAGCATGTAGCGCCACAACTCTCAGCGTTGGAGGTAGCTCATTTGCTCTGTCGAGAGAACCAGCAATTAAAAAGCTTCGGCCAAAATGATAAAAAAACAAAACAAAAAAAAACACATGGCCGCGTTTGTTTCCGCACGTAACTTAATTTTTTAAAAAAAAATGAAGTAACTTCAAATCAAAAAAGAAAAATGAAGATTTCTTTTGATCTAAACGTCTGGTTGGCATCATTGGCAAAATTAAAAAAAAAAAAAAAAAAAAACACTTTCGCAGTCACTACTTAAAGCTCACTCAGTCAAACGATGGTTATTTCCAGCAGCCGTACGTCCACTTCTTGTCGTATTGCCAAAAAAAACCCCAAAAAAGATGCCAAAATAATAACAATGCCAAGTTACGCTGTAAATTTACAATTTCATTCGCGCGATGAAGCTAATAATGAGAAAAAAGCTTCGCGTTTTTTCAGAACTGTTCTTACTATACATTAATCTGCACATGGTTTTCACGGTTAAATGTCAGAAAAGATAGATATGACAAAGAAAAGGTAAGATTTGTACATTTTAAGAAGCTACAACCTGTAACATTTTGGCTCTTTGAAATATTTCTCCTAATTATTTCCAGTGTTACCCGCTTTCTAGCCAAGGCGGCCGACTTAGTAGCAAACTCGTGCCACCACGTTGCCAACGTTCCAGGAAAAAAAAAATTCCGTACGAAAAAACATAGTAATGCATTGTCAAGCGCAGACACTAAGACAGTATTGATATGACTAAATTGTGACACCTAGTGGTTGGATATATTACTACAGTGTCTGTCATCCTACGCTATCGGTACGCTATCCGTGCAATGCCAACTCACCGCCTTGACTAAGCAATTTTCTGCGGGAAACACAGATTTCTGACGGATCGATTAATCCGTTTTTTGCTAATGTGATTTTTCTGCGTTTTGATCTTTAAAACCAAATGCCAACCAAGGTTGAGCCGAGCTATAACGGACTCAAAAACATAAAAAATTGCATTTTTTTCCCCACTAAATGTCCCGTTTACTGACGGAGCCTCAGATTAAACAACTGCCGTGCCATCCCATAACGAGCCCCGAGTTAATTAGACGGACAAAAACAGCCGTGAATTCCAACTCAATTCTAATAAATAAGCTTTAGTGAGACTGAGAATGAAAGTGTTGAAGCATCGATGTTGATTAAACGTGTAGTTTTATGGGTTTTATCTTTGAAATGAAATGAAGGGCCTTTCCAGTTGTAAACTCCAATCATTTTGATCACTGGTTCTCTTTGCTGGTGGCTGATAGCACTTTCTGTATAAACTTAAAAATAATATGATGATTCAAATGTGTGTTTTTTTTGTTATTCTTAAACCGATCACTGTTTTTTTTTTTTTATACATATATATAGTTTCTTTCATCATGTAAAGCTTTTTATCTGAAGTGAGTGCCATCATGAGTGTGAACACTGAACACGAGGCACTTGGCGGCTGTTTGTGTTTACGTTTCGCTCCTTTTCTTTCTGTACTGTAGCGGCTTTTGTTAGTTTTTTTTTTTTTTTTTCCGAGAGTGGGGAACGGGAGATTCAGAGGTGCCTTTTTTTTTTTTTTGGTTTGGTGTGGTTTCCCTTCATCTTTTTTTTTTTTTTTTTTCCGTGATTCTTTTGTATCTTTCTAGGGGGAGCTTAATTATTATCTTGATGAAAATATGCTCTTGGAAGAACATATTTGTTGTGATTAAGCAGTGAACCTCTTAACTCGCTATATTTGAGTTACGCGTTTAAGTTTTTACACTATTTTTTTGCCATTGTGTACAGTTTCTCGTGGACCTTCCTGCTAAAACAGCCTTCATTTAGGATGTGAATAAATAATAATAATAATAATAATAACAACTATGAGCTCATCGGCCAAATGTTCAAATCTTTGGTCCACTTGTACCCAGATTAGATGTAAAACCAAACTGTGAACACACATTAAAACAAACATGCTGGTTCTCCATTATTCTATAAAGCTCTGAATTTAGTTCCCAATGAATATTTGGTGTGTTTCTTTTTAGGTAATTTAGAGCTCCTACTGAGGTTTTTTTTTTTTTTTTCCATTATTATTATTATTATTAATACCGTAATAATTAACCTCTAACTTTGTACAGTAAACAGCAGACCTGTGGTTAGCAGTCACATGACCAATCAAAGTGAATTTAATAGGTGATTGTGAGGTACAATAGGGTGAAAATAATCACTGTAAATTCACATTTAAACCAATAAAAATTAAGGTCATGAGATTTTTCAACTGTTAATCTTTAACCTGCTTGTTCTTCCTCACATGTTTTGGCTAAAAGTAATTTTTTTTTTTCCTTTTCTGATATTTGGGTTAAAACTGTGACAGTGTTGCACCTACATGACCTAAAAAAAAAAAAAAAGAAAAAAAAGAGATCAACCAGCTTTACATTAGACTTGAGCCAAATGCATTCGATTCTTTTGTTTTTTTGTCTTGATTTTCAATACGAACAATGAGACGCAGGTTCCAGCGCCGTGTTTTCCTCTCAGCAGCCACGTCGATGCTATTGTACCACATTTGCAACAAATAAAAGGATGGGAATGCACGCGTTGTGTTTGTGTTTATTGGCAGGTTGTGTTTTTCCTTCGTACAACATGTTTTAGAGCAGACGTCTCAAACATGCGGCCTGCGAGATGAACTTATTAAACACAAAAATGACACTTGAACATATTAATCATTTTATTTCAGGTCCCACATTCAGACCAATTTAATCTCAACTGGCTCAGATTAGTAAAATACTATCATAATAACCTATAAATACACACAACTCCGCATTTTCTCTTATATTTTCAAGTCATTTTACCGTATTTACACTAAAGCATACGATCATTTCAGAAAAAACGTGAACAAATATGAACATTTTCAAATGTCGTAAGTGCAAGTTTACCAATATTCTGCCTGTTATTAAACATTTTGTGCATTTGTTGACCCACTGTGTAATGTATAAACAATCAACTGAGACGTAATATTGTTCAAATTGCACTTTTTTGCACAACTTTGTTCATGTTAATCACGTCGTTTTAAAGGATAGTCGCATAATTTGACTTTTTCGCTCTAAAAACACCTTGGAGTTGACATTATTTATATATTATTATGTTGTTATTTTGCTGGCCCCGCCCACTTGAGATCAACTTGGGCTTTAATGTGGAACTGAACTAAAATGACCTCGACACCCCCGGTTTAGTGTTGACATTATATCCTAGCGGTTTCACAGCTACAGCCTTATTGTCTATAAAAGTTGATCTATTTTGCCTTAATTGTAAACCATGCTGTCGGTTGTGTTACAGTAAAGCGTGTAGCTGTACCCACACACAGATGTACCGTGTTTTGTACAGAAACACTTTCAAAATTCCTTTATGTTGAAAAAAAAAAACACAAAAAAAAAACATACCAATGCATTTGCACCTTATTCAAGTCTTTCCCATCCCTCCTACTACACACATATAGTCACCTGACTCCATTCAATAGTTATTAATAATATAAAAATAACACATCCACACAATAGTTTTACTTATAATATAGAATATAGAATTTTTCTCTGGTATTCTTATACTTCAACATCCGTCTGTCAGTGGTTTTGCTTCGAGCTTATTATACTTTATGACTTCCTGTCTGTTTTTTTTGTTAAATACACATCAATAAAACTCAACGCACTCATCAGTAATAATCTTCCCGGTTGCTCAAATATAGCATTTAGATAGAATTTTCTGGAAATTAACCAATAAATTCAAGTATAAACATGCAACATTAATTCCCAGAATCATTAAATTAACCCATTTTCTATAAAGACTGATGTGTCTTAACCTTTTTTTTTTTTAAAAGTCAAAAGGGGATTCACCAAACTGATCCCAGTGCAGGATTGTACAGTAAATAAACACAGGGTGACACAAAACAAAAGGGAACGTTGGATAAAGTTAATAAAACCGCGAGTGATGGAAGAAAAATATTTCACTCATAGTAACTGAAACCATAAAACATGCCTTTTAAGAAACAGTGATGGAATTTTCTTCTTCTTCTTCTTTTTTTTTTTAATTACGTCCTCCTGTACGAATGCGTTCTTTGACCGTTTCATTGACCGTTCCAACATGTCAGAGCTGGAATACTGTGAATTTCATCCTGAATTCTCAGTTTTAACTCATCCAGAGTTCTCAATCCAGTCGTGCACACTTTACTCTTTAGAAGAAAAAAAAAATCACAAAAACGGACAAATCTGGTGATGTACGGCGGCTAGTTCCCATGGTTACCGGACAATTCTCGCACAGGCTCCAATGATTTCCGTGCGGCGTGTGATGTCGCTCCATCCTGTTGAAACCGTGTTTTCTTGAAATTGTAGCGAAGGATTGTAACATCTCCACGTAACGATTGGCGGTGACAGTGACTGAGATCACACGTTCGTTTTCAAAAATAAATAAGGTCCGATGACGCCGTGTAATGAACCGGCACACCACACTGTCACCGAACTGTCACGTAAAGGACGCTCATGAACTTCATTAGGATTTGCGTCTGCTGAGAGTTTAAAAGAATAGTTAAAAGCAACATTAATAAGTTTGATAACGCATAAGTTATTAAGAACAGTTCATATGTCAGACATGTTCTTAGATTAAAAAGAGACTGTATGTCATTTTGATGTGGGATATTCACCCTGTTCTCCATGGTTACGAGGGGGACGCCATTGTTGTTAGAACTTCCGGTCGTACCGCGGATTCATTCATTGACGCTCATTACGATCAAAACGAAGCCAGAATGAGCTCTATCACATGTGCAGTCCGTGGTTGCCACAATAACTGGACAAAGAAGCGATTGTCTCTTCAGCACGAGTGTTTTTCTCACAAAAGAAAACGAATGGAACGCTGTGGACCAGCTTTAATCTTTACCCCCTACTTCCACTGAAGAAGGTCGGCGTCTTTGGCTTAGGGCGCTGAATTTAAAACATCCTCCGAAAAAGCCGTATGTCTGCTCGTTTCACTTTGTGGAGGGAAAACCAACACCACTACACCCGTTTCCTGAGAAATGGCGCCCGTGAAAAGTGCTTGTGAAGCTGTCAGCTGTCACTTTACTTGCTCTGACGCGTAGCGAGCTAGCAACTTTTAGCTACACTTGCGCCACTGATTGCTTATTAACACACTGTTTAATACATTTTATGACGACATGTAGTTAAATATTGTGTTTTCAGAATAACTGTAGTTCAGTCATGTAACATAGATAAGCCGCAGTTATTTAGTCTCATTATAGAGGCATCAACGAGCGACGCAGCAGAGGCCGATCACATGACCGGACACTGCGACGCAGGAACACAGTGGGAAGATCTGTCCATGTCAGACCACAGTTATGACACAAACAGGCAATTAATTACCTTTTCACCAGTCCTTGCTGTGTGACGAGGCAGCCCAGTGATCAAATTACACCGTTAAAATGGGCGGGGCTTGATAGGCTGAACACACAGGAAATGGACTGTAAAAGGACTTCATTACCCATGAGGTATTGTGCGTGTTGAGTCGGGCGATCGGGCATTTATTCTGTTGCTAGATGTAGTCGATCCAAGCAGACCTCACGCTGTAAATATTTTATGTTCTTAACTTCGGTAAAAGTTTGAAACGAAATGACGTCTCTCTCTTCATTACTTTGATTGTTGGTAAGATTATCTAGAACAGTGACAGTGGTTCTACGTGACCGATGAAAACGGGCCTCGTCTGACATCCGGAACTTGCTTAGAAATCCATCATCATCGTTTATGTGCGTTATCGTTTGTTGACAAAAAATAAATAAAAAATCAAAATGGCTGCTGGTAATCGTTTTCCCTTGAGTTTGTATGGATGAAATGTCAAATCTAACGTAACAATTCTGCGAAGACTCTCCCGGGACATTTCAACCGCAACCGCTCGCTTGAGATAAAGTAGCCCCGAACAATTACAAAGTGCGACTTTTTGGACTATGAGGGTTTTGTTATGCAAATAAATCACTCATTTGAACACGTGCAATTTTGAGAAAAAAAACG
>JAPSES010000124.1:10012771-10026096 GCA_029822895.1 Maxillicosta whitleyi | reverse complement strand
ACTTTTCTATAGACGTATCTTCAATAGTTATGGAGCTAGATCCTGAAGAAAACCACCATTAGGGAAATGTGGATTTGGTTTGCAGTGTCAAGAATTTAATAAAATAGATTAAAAAAAACACATGTGGGAGTAATATTGTGGGGTGTCAGTCACAATATGTGGGATAACTGTGCTGCTTGGTGGAGGTTTGCGCTCTCTGAGTGCTTTTCTAGTTTAGGATGTGATGAAGACTGGATGCAGCGGTTCGATTCTGCATCATCATTAATGAAAAAATGAATGAAACTATGGATGGAAACAATATTATGAACCTTATTGTGGCACTATGTAAGAATTACATGGTAAAAAAAAAAAAAAAAAGATGCAACAGTGAATCAAAACTGAAGATGGTGCTGTTAAATATTACATGTGTGCCTTTTTTTTTGGCCGGGGGGTGTATTTGTGCACCCACAGTGGCATAAAAACAACCCCAACAGCAACCCTAAAACTGTTGGAGAGCATGAAAATCAGCATTTATATCACCAAACATGGATTCGTGAAGTCTTCCTAAGTTAAAACACTATTTTTGTGTTGCTGAAAAATGCATAAAAAGTCCAATTGTTTGCATTATTCATGGTCTGAAAACAGTGCATTTACTGTTATTCTGTCTAGCTGACATCTTTCAAACGCTGAAATATTAAAACCAGTCGTCTCTCAGTTTTCACAGAGATGCCAGTTCTTTATTGAACAGGGCAAAAGTTGCTCACAGGACACTGTTGGGGGGGTAAGTCAGTGTGGATGTACTACACCAGGGGTGTCAAACTCATTTTAGTTCGGGGGCCATATTCCCCCTAATGTGACCTCAAGTGGGCTGGACCAGTGAAATAATAGCAGTGAAAAAAGTAAAATTATATTATGATAATGTTTACATCCAAATAGTTTCCTTAAAAATCTAAATAACGTAAATTTAAAAGTAGTATTTTAAGGAAGTGCAATTTTAACACTATTCTGCCTCAATTCATCAGTTTATCATTTACACTTATGCATTACAACTATTAAAAAAAAAAAAAAACAGAAAACGTTTAATAACAGGCAGAATATTGTTAAAATAGCATAAACTCCTCTAAACATTTCAGATGGTTCATATTTCTTCAGATTATTCACATTTTTTTGTAAAAGGAAAGATTGTTGATGGAAACATTTTGATGTAATTTTCCTTTTTTTTAAACAATAAAGCAAAGAAAATTTGAAGTTGTCAATATTTATAGGTTCTTATACTAATATTCTACTGGTTCTGACCCACATTAGATCATATTGGTCTGTATTTGGGAACCTGAATTAAGATGATTTTGACACCATTTATTGTTCATATCTTCATTGTTATTTGTGCATATCACTCATTCATCCCAGGGGCCGGATTGGACACTTTGGCGGGCCGGATTTGGCCCCCGGGCCGCATGTTTGACACCTGTGTACTACACTGATGAGGGGAAGGAATACAGATTCATGTCAAAAATACACAAATATCCCTTTAAAAGTAACAAATGGGCTGTTTGTTACAACCACATTTGTCTCCTTCTATACATTACTCCAGGATTATGTTGTAAAGCGGTTTTTCTGCTGCAAATCTTATTGATTTTACTTGTATATGTGTCCAAGGACGAGGACATTCACACACACTAACCGACCAATAAGACGGTCCACACGTATGCGAAATACAAAACATATATGAGATTTCCACAGCCAGTAATAACATGTAAAGCACACCGGTACATGGCATCTGGTTCTTTAGGCAGGTGCGTTTACTGTCTGTGGGAACAAAGACGACTCCTGTGAATAATCAGGGCCGTTTTGAACGCAGCTCAGGTTTGATGTCGGTGGGATAAATGGAAAGCTGTAGCTGCTTTTTCATCTGAAATACATCATTTTACATGCATTTTACTCTTAAGGTGTAAAGATAATTGATAAATGCATTTGCGGTTGGTTCCGTTTAACATCACTGATAAAACACTGATAACTAGACGCTGTGTAAACCGTATATACTGTAGCTTCAATCATAAAATATTTAATATAATAACATCCATTTCCATTTGCGAGCGGGGACATCTCCTCTTAGAGCAGGGGTGTGAAAGGAGCCACACTCAGCCCAGTATGATCTGAAGTGGGCCAGACCAGTAACATAATAACAGCGGAAAAATGTAAAATGACATTATGCAAAGTGTTGTTAAAAATGCAAATAACACGAACAACCTGAAATGTCTTAAGAAACTGAAGTCACGGCAGATGGACAAATACACAGAACATTTAGGAAGAGAATACAGTAGAGATGGAACGATATGAAAGATTCATATCACAGTTATTGTGACCAAAAATGATCACTGTTATCATTATTATCGCAGGATTGTTGAAATGGGCTCAAAATATTTAAAAAAAAAAAAAAAAACTTACACACGCTGAAATAATTTACGCAGTTCTATTTTGCATTAAAGACGGAGAGAGAGAGAGAGATGGGGAGAGAGACAGAGACACAGACACAGAGAGAGAGAGACAGAGAGGGAGAGAGAGGGGGGGAGAGATAGAGAGAGACAGAGAGAGGGGGAGAGAGAGACAAAGACACACAGAGAGAGAGACAGAGAGGGAGTGAGAGAGGGGGAGAGATAGAGAGAGACAGAGAGCGGGAGAGAGGGAGGAGAGAGAGACAGAGAGGGGGAGAGAGAGATGAGGGAGAGAGACACACACAGAGAGAGAGACAAAGACAGAGAGGGAGAGAGAGAGTAAGACAGAAAGAGGGAGAGAGACACACAGAGAGAGACAAACACAGATAGAGGGAGAGAGGGGGAGAGAGAAAGACAGACAGAGGGAGAGAGAGACATAGAGACCAAGAGACACAGAGAGAGAGAGAGAGAGACAGAGAGGGAGAGAGAGAGAGAGGGGGGTGAGACAGAGAGAGAGAGAGACAAAAACAGATAGATGGAGAGAGAGGCACATAGAGACCGAGAGAAAGAGACCAAGAGAGAGAGAAACAGAGAGAGAAACAGAGGGAGAAAGAGACAGACAGAGCTTTGTGAATTCAGCTGTGAGAAGGATTTTCCCATTAAACCATCAGGACTCTGTCCACTCCTGTTCCCTTGGACGAGCTTCTGTTTCAGACTTTAAACTGACTGATCCTGAAACAACAGAGGTCTCAAACCTTAATGTTTGACCGTTCTCATTAGTGTAACGACTGGATTTACTATTTGTCAATAAGAATTTGAGCAGGATGAACATTTAATGAGTTAAATTTAGAGCATTTCTTTGGGTTAAATAAGAACTGTTCACAGTGATGCTTTAAGGACTTTAAACACGCTGCTTTAACCATGTGACTGATATTAAAACTTAGTAAGAGTTTAGAATTCAGTATTTGATATAATATCATAATCCTGATTTTCAGTCGGAGCTTTCATCCTCTCTGCCAGTTTTTTTTTTTTTCATATTTGCTGTCGGGGCTTTATGCAACTCTTGGCGCAAAACTGCAAGCAGCTCAGCTTTGTTTGATCCATCTACCTCCTGATCACATTCAGACGGGTTCACTGGGGTATCTGGTCCAGAACCAGCAGGTTATCAGACAGATTCTACCCTCAAGCCTCATGTAGTCCACATGAGGCTGGCCTCAGCTAGACACTATACTCTACATGCACTTCACTTTCTTACATTTCATGAATCTGCAGTCTCATTCCAGGTTTCGTGTGTAACCTGTCGTGTCCACTAGTGTTACATGCGGAAACTTCTCATTTAAACACTTATAAATCATGTGTGATTTTACAACAGCATTCATTTTTCTATAACACTCTGTCTTACATAATTAATTTGATTGCCAAAATATACCTGTGAGAGACTAAAAAAACAAGGATTTTCGTGTCCTCTTCATCATGTTACATGCAGATTTTTGTATACAAAAAATAAGATTAAAATGTGTTTTATCTCAAAAATTGTTTCTCTTTTCGAATTTAGGAAAATTTATTTATGTACATTTATCATTTGTCACCAGGGCTGCAAAGTTAGTGGTGATTGGTTCCTAATTTCAATATAAATGACTGGGTTGGGACGGGTTAAACCGAGTCAACTAATGTTACATTAATAATTTACATCAACTCCTTAATGAACACATTTTATTGATCTCTCTATTTGTTTTAATTGGTCTGAAATGCCACTGAATTACTCCACAGACATCACACATACGTCAGAATCCTTAACAACCCTTAAAAGATCAAAAACATCTAATGATCTGAAGTGTTTACTAACTTTTAAACCAATAATCCAAAAGTAGTTCTAGGTCTTTAAGGCAGAGGTCTCAAAAATGCGACCTGGGGGTGGGGGCAAATCCGGCCCACCAAAGAGTCCAGTCTGGCCGGTGAGATGAATCTGTCAAGTATAAAAATTACACTAAAGATATTAGTCATTTTAGTTCAGGTTCCACATTCAGCCCAATTTAATTTCAAGTGGCTCAGATCAGTAGAATACTATCATAATAACCTATAAATACTCACAACTCCACATTTTTATCTTATTAAATGTGAACATTTTCATGTGATGTTACTGTATTTACAATAAAACAAACTATCGTTTCGCAAAAATATGAATAAACTTAAGAAATATCAACTTTTCAAATGTATGAAATACAAGTTTGCCAATATTCTGCCACTTCTGAACCTGAAATGTCTCAAAAGAAGTGCAGTTTTAACAATATTATTATCTGTTATTAAATGTTTTGTGTATTTGTAGATCCACTGTGATCTGTAACTTGTATATGATAAACTGAGACATAATATTTTTAAAATCCAACTTAGTTTTCTTGAGAAATTTCACTTTGCTCATGTTATTCACATTGTTTTTAAAAGATAGTTGGTAAACATTTTTATCGCATAATTTTACGTTTTTCAATCTAAAACACATTATATATTATTATGTTATTATTTCACTGGTCCCGCCCACTGGTTTAATGTGGCCCCTGAACTAAAATGAGTTTGACACCCCTGCTTTAAGGGTTAGACATCCCACCATATGCTTCGACACAATGAGTTTTCAGCACCACGGACAGCGCCAACTGCTCAAAACACTGCAGCAGCAAGACCACAGCAACCCTCACGTGCACCTTTAAGAAGCTATATCTCATTTAAGCCGTGTTTGTTATTCTTAAAAAAACAAAAAAGGTATAATACAACAAACTCTCAACTGTAATAAAACTAGCAATTCCACCCAAAAAACGCCCAAAGAGGGAAATCTCTATGAATAAAGTGCTGTTTCTGCGGACTGTGTATTCATAACTATGCGCAATGGGCTCGTGCAACAGGTGTTTTCCAGAAGCTGCATTAAAGCAGATTTGCACACGGGCTTTGGTGATATGTGACACAAATACAGACAACAAGAAGAGAAGCACGCAGATCTGGTCATGTAAACATATTACTGACGCCATCCGGCCGCCACCCCACGGCCCCCCCTCCCCAAATAATACAGCCGGTTACGGTTCATATCCAGTCAGTCCACATACTGACGGTGTGGGAACCACGTGTCTACGTAACTGCAAAAGGCTCGTCATAGCGGGGCTGCATCAAGCTGCACGGGCAAACCGGAGGTGGAATACTCCTTCACAGGAAAAGAACGAGCACCAGTCATGACAAATGACGCGCGCGAACACCGATATTCGCGCTTATTTTGCAGGTAAAAAACATAGAGCTGTAAGTTGAACATCTTATTTAGAAGACATCAAGGGGACTGGGTATCATCTATGGTTTTGTGGCTCGAGAAAATGTATTTAAAGTAGTGTAAGGAATGTATAAAAGAGGAGAGAAGCGTGGCATGAAGTCCCGTGTTTCCAAACGCGCCCTCTTATTATGAAAGCTCCAACCGGAATGCGCGTTGTTGTTGAAGCGCTCCCACTCGGTCCCCGCTGCCTATAGATACTCAGTGCACCTCCTCGCGCCTCACCGGCCGTGGTCGTCTTGAGCGCAGTGGAAGAAGACGCTGAAGCGCCAGAAGAGCGCGCGAAGGACCCACGAGCCGTAGCCCAGCCTGTTGTTGTGTACTTCTTGCCCATTCAGTTTGTGGACTTATCAGAGGCAGCGGAGCCCGAGTCCAGCTGCTGCTTTTCACCAGCAAGGTGAGGAAGAGGAAGAGGAGGAGGAGGAGAGGGGAGAGAGGAAGAGGAGACAGACAGCAGCAGCAGTATCTTGGCGCATTGAAGCTTATGGATTATTGAGAAGTGGAGGCCGAAACGCGGATCAAATATTCATAAGGACTTTTTAAAGAGAAAAACACAGAGTGGGATAGTGCAGAGATTCCCTGCAGTGATTCACCTGGCCGGTGCGCCGCTGCACGCGCTGCCCCTGACCGGAGAGCGCAGACCCAGGCACCGCTGCTGGAGAACGGTTCTGCATCTACCGTGTGTGTGCAGTGTGTGTGAGTGTGTGTCTGACTGAGGGAGTGTGTGTTTGGAAAGGAGCCCCCCGCTGCAGTACTTGCCTGCTGTACGGTAACAGGGATGCCACCGAGTTGCTGACTGACACCCGGTGTCCGCACCCCTCCCCTCCTCCTCCCTTCCCGGACGGACGGACGCACCGACCCCTGCCATCCCCACTAATATGCAATGGTTTTTTGTGCAGAAGCCGACAGCTGCCGCGTACCGCCGACTTCACGCTAGCGCCGCCGCATGCCTGTCCGCCGCTGCCGCTCCTCTCCCCGCGCCGCGCGGCAGACGACGCCATTTGAAGAGGAGCGCTCGGGGGCTTTTCACGCCGCGGCGGCCGGGCGGCAGCAGCAGCGACCGCTCCTCCGCCGCTGAGGACCACCGGCCGCTGGGGCAGCCGGAGGAGGAGACAGCGGAGAAAAGCGCCGCAGCGGTTGCTCTTTTCTTGCCGCACGGGGACGACGTCGACGCGGAATACCTGCGGCTGCTGGTCTCTGGGCTTGTGGAGGAACCGGGCGCGAAACCGGGCGACGAGCCGGGCTTCCTGCTCTTATTCTTGTCTATGGTGCAGATTGGGGGGCCGAAGCACCGCCGAACTGAGCCCAACAGCTGGCCGGCTCTGCTGGCATGCAAACAGGGGGGCGGATCAGCCCCCATGCGGTGGGTGAATTTTAGGCTGCCGCATCCGGAGCGCCTCTCGTCCCCCACCTCCTCTTCCTCCACCTCCTCTTCCACCACCTCCTCCTCCTCCCCCGTCTCGGCCAAATCCATGCGGTTTATTTGGAACAACATTTTCAGCAAAGGATCGCATATGCTGCAGTGTCTTTGTGGCAGGAGCCTCAAGAAAAACAAGAACCCAACTGGTGAGTTTGTAGTGTGTCTGTCTGAGTCTGGGAGTGTGTACGTGCGTGTGCAGGGGCAATACAGGAAAAGAAAGACTTTAGTGCGTGCGCCTGCTCGTGTGTGCGTGTGTGTATTCCCTCCCGAGACTGCACTGTTAGGCTGCTTGCTGGTGTTTCTCTGCAATCGCAGTTGTGCAGCAAGTGAGTCCACTACAGGGAGGGGGGAGGAGGAGAGGGGGTCTGATTTAGGTTTAGAGGAAGGAGGTAACTTATTAGCAAAGATACTGACTACTGTGGCAGTGCGTGCAGTGCTGTGCTGTGCGTGGCAGAGATGCCGCAGAAAATCAAGTCTAATGCAGCATGCAGACCCGTTCAGGCTCCAGTAACCCGCATGATTAAACAGCACATGGCCTTATTTAGACTTCCACCGTGGATGTACAGAGGAGAGTGGAACAAGCACCTGTGTGTTGTCTTGTCTTGAGGCTGCAGACATTTGGGTCGAACACAAACACCTCACATCAGATAAAAGCCAGATATCCAAGAGTGATGCAGAGCTCAGAGGAACAAAGTTAAAGGAGTCACACAATGATCATTACAACTTTCTCAGGTGATCATGTCCAGAATCACGCCCCCATGAACAACTCCTCCATGCTTTAGTTGGAGTTGGCACTAACTGGGTGAAGGTTTACAGGATTTGTTGGGTTAATTCTTCTCCACACTGCAGGGCACAGAGCGACATTGGCAGTTCAACATGGTTGACATTATTGGTTTATTGACATCGCAGAAAGTTGGGCTCTGTGTTGCAGTGTTTATAGGGCAACAGCAGGAGGGCAAGTGGCTAATAGGCAACTTTTTGAAATCAGATTGGAGTTAGAGGTGATGAATTTATGAAGCGATGTGAAGTTTACAAGCATTAACTTGTTTATTTGGGCTGAGGGGTTTTTTGTACTGCACTGTCCAACTAAAAGACCACTAGAAGAAGAGAATGTTCCTCCATTAAATGCATATATTTTTAAGACTCTACCCCAATTTATAGGAAACTTTTACCCAATTGCTTCTGGTTGTAAAACATCCCTCAGTTAGTACAAATGTTCCATAGTGTAATCCATTTCAGCACCATGGACAGCGACCATGGATTCCCCATTTATCTGTATTATAGAAGCATTTTCACATGTTTTCATGAATGAACAATTGAGCTTTTGCTGATTTGTTTCATTCATTAGATGCATTTGGTCTGCCTTTATTTAAAGGTGAAGTAGGCTTTTTCTTCTGAATTGGGGTAATATGATTCCCCACAAAAAACAAAACAAAACAAAACAAAACAAAAAAAAAAAAAACACATTTAAATACAATCATCTAAGACTTTAGGCAACAGTTTTAGTGAGTTCTGTTTACAAAATCTAACTATATAGCCTTACTAGACAGTTAGATATAAACTATACGTGCATTTAAGCAACATGAAAAGTTTATATAACTGCAAAAGATAGAAATTAATAATTAATTGGTAGTGATGTTACTTCAACTTGCTGGTTATGAGACTTTGGAACACATTTACTACAAAATGATGGGACATTCTGTGTGTCCTCACCACACAGTAATGAGAAGGAGGGATGCAAGTTGACATCCTGACACTAAAATGTAGGATGTGGCTAAAATCAGACTCAGTCCATGAACTTAAAGTGACACCGTTTCAGCGGGGACATGAAAAAGCTGGAAAAGTTTCATTATTTTTTTCCCTTTATCACACAAGACTTGAAGACATACATAGAAAATACACTATGATTATGATTATTATTTAGTTTTCATTAGATAACAGTAGCATTAGCAGTGACCTGAGAGTTTCCTAAGATGCTGTGTGTTGATTTTGGGAAGACATTTGGCACCAATGTGGCCAGTGATGCTGGAAGACTTTTCAAGCCACATTCTTTCTTTACAGCTGCAAATGTGGCAAAAACAAAAAAAAAAAAGGAATAGCTGGGAGGTAGAATAAACAATAAAACAAAACCGAACATGACATTTATAGGTTAAGAGATAAACTTTATAGTCTGCATTTTGATGATATAAAGTATATCTGAAACGGGCAGAATAAAGAGACCATGATCTCAGTTTAAGTCACTAGTCGCTTTTCCATTGACCATTAACTTTTGTGAATAAAAACTTGTGCATAAAAATGTATCAAATGGAAAACAACAATTTCGCCATAAATCTTGTTTTTTTTTCCATTAAAAGTTTATGTGCTGGCAAGAGGTGGTTTTTCATTGGTATATCACACAAAACTGCAACGGAAAGACTTTTTTCTGCAACTAGACTATGTGAATTTAAAAAAAAAAGAAAAAAAACAGATGTTGACAGATGTTATAACAAGCAAAGAAGAGTTTTTAAAGAAACATGGCACAGTATGTGTGAGCACACCAGGAAACTGAATCTTTTTTTATTATTATTATTTAGTACAGGACATAAAGTAAAGTTAATATATAATAATAATGAATATATATGTAAATCGACATATTTATGTCGGTCACCATGTTTATAGAATGACTTCTAGTGTCATGTCACAATAATAAATAAACAAATCATTGCATTTGTGATTTAATGTAAAAACTGACATTACACACTTTTGTTTTTTGGTATTTTGTAAATATCAGTAAAGTTTTGCACTGATGTTGAATGGAAAAGCCATTACTGACTGAACTTGTTTCTCTTTAAACATCATTAAAGGGCTCATATTTAGCTAAACCCACTTTTATTAGTATTTGGTTCATTTATTCGTGTATTTGGACACTAATAGTTCATAAAGTTCGAATGTGCTGCAAATCTCCAGGTGCTGCAAAACTATTTTTAAATTTTGTCTGGGAAAAATTGATTGGATTTCTACAACCTGTTTTAATTCCTGCTTAATTTGTTACATTTTACGACTAGTTACATCACGACATCTGTACATATAAGGTAAAAACTTCCAAACATTTCTCCAAGTACGACATAATTGTTTATCAGCAGCAGCGGTTGTAAAAACTGAAAATATGTCCAAACTTTGAGCTGATTACCTGAAATGTTCAATTATTGATTTATTAACGAACACAAGTGGTTAAACAGGAGCACCACAGTCAACAACCCAGAAGGGGCGGGGCCTGAAGTGGCTCATTTGGATTTAAAGGGCCAGTACTGAAAATATTACATGACATTTGGCTGACGCTTTTATCCAAAAATGACTTATAAGGTATAGGGATGTATAGCGTAAAGGGCCTTGCCCAAGGGCCCACCTGGGATTCAAACTGGCAACCTTCCGCACCAAAGTCAGCGGTGTAAACCACTAAGCTATCCAGTCACTCAAATAACTTTTCTTGTGTCATTACTCAGAAATATTATTGAAGATGGACCTGCGGAGTTGAATTAATGACGAATTCAGACCCAAGCGGAACATTTACAGTTTATGTAGAGCACAGGAAAATGTTCTAATACGTATAATTCCATTAAAAAAAGCTAAATATCACTGCTTAAATCTCTAGTACTTTTGTCTGAAACATCGACAGAACACGTAAACGGTCCGTGAAAGCTCCGCTGCTGTAAACACTTAACTGTGGAACCTGTTAATTTCAACGCACACCTCACCGACAAACATTTCAAAGTAAGACGATGCAGAGAAGTATATAAGAAATAATTTACTCGTGACTAAGTCGTGTTGATTAAAAGCGGAAACTCATCAAATTAAATCAATACTGACGTTGCCGGCTCAGGTGAAAGGACTAATTTGCGACCGAAACAACAACGGAGCGAACAGTTGTACAAAGAGTGGGTTTCACTGCGTTCCGACACAACACTGCCAATACTTTACACTGTGTCACATGACTGGTTGTGTTTTTTAATGTCCTCTGGGATGTGTGCTTCTGCCTGATTCCTTCTTTTTTTTTATTGCATTTCTCTTTGTTCATTTCGTGAACTGGCTTGAAGGCAGATTCGATGCTTTTATGAAAGGACGTGTGTTTGTGTGATACATTACAGGGACTTCAATAACACTCTGCAATCTGCAAACTCTTCCTTTCGGCGTATGGAATATCAGTAATATGCACCGAGCCTGGCTGTTGTTTAGTTCTCAGTACGGAGATGACTTTAATTAACTGTCATATGACCCTAGATGTTCCTTTGTGAACCAAATATACTATTACGCAAAGTCGAGAGTTGTCTGAACGCAAACGTTAGCACCAAAGGTATACGTCTAGTTATCGGGAAGAACTGCAAAACCATTTAATATCGATTTAACTGATAGATTTTAATATAATTCAGGCTGAATAAAATGGTGGGTCATTAGATGAGCAGACTTATAGAGTACAGGTAGTCCTCGGGTTACGAATGTGTTCTGTTCCTACGCTGTCGACGTAACCCGAATTTCCACGCAAATCAGAATGAACCCTTTAGTACCACTAAATCTCTAAATAACGATCCAAATACATGTATTATACTTCATATTAATAAAATAAAGTAAAAATAAGATACTGTACTTAATGTATGTACAGTGCATAATATGTATTTTGAGTAATGGCGGACAAGATTTTGGCGTTGTACAGTAATAGCGGACGAGACTCTGATGTCGTAAAGTCTAAATAACGTAAGTCGGGTACATCGTAACCCGAGGACTACCCGTATTTGTTTATTTTTTTGTATCGAGCAAAAGGAAAGAACCGAAACAATTCACGAATACAAAGAGCCAATGGTAAAGCAGAAAAAATTATAAAAATAAAAAACTATTATCAAGACAAAACACAAAAAAAACCCAAACATACGTTGACAGAATGTGCATGAGACGGTCTTCTATGTTCCAACATGACAAAAACCCAAAACATGAAGTGCCTCAACTCCCACAAAACACCTCAAACTGTCATTGACATTAAAGGGGCCGATACAGAGGATTAACAACGAGGGTGTGTTAACTTTTAATCAGGGTCGTTTCTATTGTCAGTATGATATAAAACTTACATTTATTTGATAATAAACGGCTTCATACAACTACTACCTATGAGTGGAAGAAAAGTTTGTGTGTTATCATTAATATTCTATGAAAACAGGCCGTAGATTCACTAATTCTACTGAGGTCTGTAAACTTATGAGCACATTTATCTTAGTTGACTCAATATTTTTGCTTCAACACAGCTTTATTTTCTCCAATTCCTGTCAGTAATTCTAGATTTTGACAGGTCATGTGATAAAATACACAACCTAAGATCACCATGGATGTTTTACTATGAGTTTATTAAAAAAAAAACAAAAAAAAAACATTGAACCATGGAATTCATAAACACATAAAATTAAAACTAAAATAAGTCTATGTTTTTTGAATGTGGTATATTCTCTTTATATTATTATACTACATCCATATATATATATATATATATATAGTATATTATAGTTAGAAGGCGACAGTAACAAGTTGTGGTTATATGGACAATATTCTCTCAACTCAATTATAGTCGATTTGAGGTTAGTTGTTTACATTTCTGCTAAATGAAGTGATCAGATGTGTACTTCCATGCTCATAATAAAAACCTTTAGCTATAGGAGAATTTTTTTTTTTGTAATAGTGCAAAGTTCTACCGAATGTGTAAGTAGAATAGAATATACTTTATTAATCCCTTGGGGAAATTCGTGTACCAGCAGCAATACAACACCACAAGTAAAAGCAACAGTAAAAATGATTAAGGTAACACTATGGTGCTGGTATAAAATAGAATATAAATATAAATGAAAATAAAACATAAATGTAGAATAGAATTCTTGTAATAGTCTTAGTACTAAATTAGAACAAGGAGGGGTTCATGTAAAAAATATAAAGTATATACAACGTACGTAATTCATTTCAAGCCATTTTCGAACATCCCAAAAAGAAAAAACAGTAGGATTTTTGGCTTAATTGGGAAGAGATTCCAACTGGAATCTACTGGTGTACCGAAGCATAACTGGGAGCAGTGGTGGAATGTAACAAAGTATTTTTACTTTGTTACTGTACTTAAGTAGTTTTTTTTTTTGTATTTGTACTTTACTTAAGTAAAAATAATAATGCATACTTTTACTTT
>JAPSES010000124.1:9977626-9995087 GCA_029822895.1 Maxillicosta whitleyi | reverse complement strand
CCCCCCCCCCAATGACAACAGAAGATATGCAGTATAAAGGGTTGAATGGTGTGGTTATTTCGGACTTTACTGTTGTGGCTGAAGTATGGGGTCGTTTTAGCCGGTAACGACCGGACCGGAGGTTTGTGTCTGGTTTTGTCTGCGCTCCGTCCCCTGCGGTGGACACAACTGAAAAGACCGGGGACACGGACGGAGACGGGGCTGTTTTTGTGTCGGCTGTTTCGGCGGAGACATGGCAGCGGCCATAGCCAGCGGTTTGATCCGGCAGAAGAGACAGGCGCGAGAGCAACACGCCCACCGACCGACTGCTCACCGGCGGCGGAAGAGCCCCGGTAAGAAGCAGGGGCTGTGCAACGGGAACCTGGTCGACATCTTCTCCAAAGTCCGGATATTTGGGTTGAAGAAGAGGAGGCTACGGAGACAAGGTGTGGAGGGGGGGACGGGGTGGTGGTGGCGCACATGCACGCAAGCATATCCACACAAAATATATTGACATCAACACGCGCGCACTTCCACACACACACAAACACATATATTCAATTGCAAAAACGCACGCACTTTTACGCGCGGCCGCATCCATACACAGGCACCTTCAGACGCGCACACACACCCCAATCATACATACAGAATACACACTGAATGACAGACTCGCCCCTTCCCTCTTTTTCCTTCTGTGGTGACACACGCACGCGCACACGCATATACTGTCATGTCTCGTAGTGGCCTATGGTCCAGTAGTTTCCAGGTACATCCATTATTGAAGCCACAGATTAGTCTGTCTAGTCTATGTCTCTCTCCGCCTGTCTCTTTGTGCATCTCGCTCTCTCACTTTCAGTAATTCCAAAGTGGCCCCCCCTCACCATAGTCAGACTCTTGCCCCCCAACATTAGCACCACAAAAGCAACACAACTTACACCGGTTACAGGGTTGGCTTATATCTACCCCAATTGTGACAATTAAAGACTCCGGTGACTCAGATTATCATCCAAATGACATCGAATGGAAATTCCAAGTGTAAAGTGTGTTCTTATTGTAGTTATTTTTCCGACTTGTGGCATGTGTTGATTTAAAGTGACGTTTTGTGTGTCTATTACCTGATCGATGAAAGGATAAAAGGCCTGTTGCTTTTGGTTTGTTTCATTCCTTTTATGCTAGATGTTGCACCGTAAAATCTGGTTGTTTTAGCCCATAAATTGTGCTTTTGTTTGTTAATAAAAATGTGTCATCAGGAACAACTTCATCCTTTTACTTGAATATAACGTAATATTGTATTTGTCTTATATATATATAAAAAAGTGATAAATTATTGGAAGACAGGGCCACGTCTGCAACCATTTGGAACACTGTCTTGTAGAGGTCAAAAAGTCCAGATTTCCACCATTTCAGCACCTCCAGACCCAAACAAAGCTCATTGTTAAATGCCTGTACGTCACATTGGGTGCACAGAGGAGTGATTAGATATGGAAGTGAATGCAGATTGATGAGAATGTTGTGATTGTGTGCTATGGCGAGGTGTTCAATAGCAGAGGCGATAAGTGCTGTTGTAATCAATTGATTGTGTGTGAAACCAGCAGGTGACGGCGTATGCAGGGAGGAGAGAGAGAGAGAGAGAAAAAGGGAGAGAGAGAGAGAGATGGAAGTGGGAATGGGAGAAGGACAGAGGACAGACGTGAGGAGGAGGCTGATGGGGAAATTGGGTTTCCACCAGTTTGCTGTGGCAAGAGTCAATTTGTGTCTCTTCACCTTTTCCCTGCCTCACCTGTTTTCTTCATTCCCTTTTTCAAGTTTCATTTTTCTCCTCTCCTTTTCTCTGTCACCCCCCCCCCCCTCCCTCCTCCTCCTCGCCTTAGATCTTTTGATCCCTCGCTCCAGGTTGGTTTTACTTTCCTCCCCTTCTCTTTATTACTGGAACAGACGACGAGTCGCCTCCATCTTTCCTCGCTCCTCCTCCTTCCCTCCACCTTTCTGTGACATTTTTCCCTTTGCCCTCTGCTTCCACCTCTTCTATTACACCCCTCCCTCCATATTTCCCCTTTCTCCCTCACCTCCCTTGTTCCCCTCTACCTCCCTAATCCTCACTCCCTACACCTTAGCTCTTTTCATCCCTCCTTCGAGCTTCATTTTATTCTACCTTTCCTTCTCCCTCCTCGGTGTTCCCAGCTGTGAGAGCTGCTGGTGAAAGCTTGGCAACGTCCACAATCTGTGCGCTCTGGGTGTGTGTGAGTGTGTGTGTGAGTGTGTGTGTGCGTGTGCGAGAGATTTGCCAACATCCCCTACTGTCTTCCAGAGGTTTTGTGAAGGAGAGGCAGACAGACCCGACTCAAAACTCATCTGCAGAATTCATTACTCGAACAACCACAAAAAAAAAAAAAAAAAAAAAAAACACACAGCGAGTTCAGAACAGCCTAAATTCACGCTGACACGGAGCCAAATGGGTCTTGTTATTAAAAATAAGGCATCCAGCTCTGATAATAATGTCGGATCCCTCCTGTCCTCCATCTAAAACCACTTCATCAGTCTCACTTCGAGTGGAGGATTTGATTGTGACATGATGAACTGGATTTCCCCACCAAATTAAACAAAACAAACAAACAAAAAAACTTGATTGTTGCTACAAAATCTTCAAAACCCAAACTGTGTGGCATCCCCTGATTCACAACAACAGGACATTTAAGCGATTTTATATTACACAGCACTACTCAAGTATACCTCTGTTAAAATATCCACGTAAAGCCAGACTAGGAAAAAGCTTCAGGTCTGATTGGGTTAAATTTACGACCTAAAACAACATCTTGCATTAATGCTTACAAAACGTCCACGTCGCAGATGAAATATGGAAGACGTGACACATTTTAGAGAAAGATAAGAGGCAATAAATAAGGTGTCCGGCAGCTTCCTGGGGTCACGCGTCACACAAAGGAAGGCGAGATGTGACTGATTTGAGCTGGACTAATGCGGGTAACGGCGTGTTCTGATTTTACGTTTTACGGCGCCGGCCAGGTGAGCTGCGCGTTTGAATTTTAAAGCAACAAGCAGTCAGTTAAAATCACATTGCATTAAAATACATTGATTTAAAAAAAAGGAAACAAGTGCAGCTGCAGCGAGGAGGCTACGTATAGGAAACATAACACCTATTTTTTTATGTATAACAGCATTTTTTTAATATAAAATCTAAGTCATTCATCATCATTAGTACTTTAATACTTGAAGATATTAAATTTGAAGCCATACGACAGACGATAGCAGAAGATCCTCATCTGTGTCATTTTTGCTTGATAAATGGCTTGTAACCGATCAAGAGAGTAAGAAACACGACTACCAGTCAACGCTCTGTACGTGAATTTTTTTTGCACAGTCACGACACTAAATAATTAATCCGCATGAGAAATACTTTTGTTAAAAGAATTACAACAACACAGTCAACAATATGTCCCCCGGACTAAATTGACTGCTTGCCTCGTGCAGTTTCACTCAATACATTCAGTAGTAATCAGCTTTTCAGTGTTATAATGAGTATAATTCGGTATCACACACACATTTGGCTCTGCTCCACCCTCGTTTTCTACATCACAGTCCACCTTACTGCCTTCTGGACCTAACGCAGTCCCAAACAGATGCATGATGGGATGCTCCAGTCCTTCAAACATTAATCGTTCTGACCCTTTATATATATATTAAAAAAAAAAAAGGAAAAAAAAAGCTACATGAAAACTGCTCACAAACATCCAAACCTCAAGTATCTATTAGTTCCAGTGACGTGGCAGGTTAGAACGATCAAATGTGGGGTGATAAAAATGGAGAACCCTCTCTGGTTCTGCTTTTGCTTATTTGCCTGCACTCGCTACACGGTCATGAACTAAGTGAAGTGACCGAGAGGATGAGAATTCACCACAGGTCAGACACGATGAGGAGCTTAGCGATGCAAGAGGATACTGTATAAATAAGGAGCCGCTGCACCTGCGCCACGCTACCGAGTGGTTGTACTTTTTTTCAGGAACCCTAATGGTATTAAAGTAAAGTACTGCGCAGATTAAAATGGTCGGAGTTAATAGTTACATTTCACCGTTTATGAAGTGATATAAAAACTGGGCCAGCATTTACACCGAATGTGCAATAAGAGCTAATTTAACACCAGGAAATCCCCGGAAGACAGAAAATACAAGAATGGAGAACTAGTACTACTGTAATAAGCCAATATTCTTCAAATCAAACCCACTACGCGTCATGTCACTCATTGTGGGTCCACCACAGCTTGTCTATACATCATTGTGACGGACTAGACGCCGGTACAGTGGTATTATAATCAATTATAATAACAATGATAATCAGCGGGTATAGAGAATCCATAGCTCTTATGGGTTTCCAATGGATGGAGTCTTGGTTTGACAGTCTATTGACTCCTCTCCTTTGAAATCCACATAATGAAATCGTCCAAAAGAACCACTTGGTGCAAAACAAATGACAATTTTACAGCAATTGAGCTACTTAACGAAAATATTTAAAGATGAGAGAACAACTGCTCCTTTCCTGCGTTGGTGACCTTAGTGCAAATATGTGTAATATGAACTCTGAATAAATAAATCAACCTTCATTCTGAATCAATTTGCTGTGGATATACAGAGCAGTATAAATTACAAGGTGTTTAGGAGTTAAAGCTTCAGTATGTAATATTTATGCGCTCGTGTCCATGTTGTGCTCAGAGGTAGTGTGGAAGTATAAGTGAAGAGATTTCTGAGGTAAAATACGTAATGTTACCACTGTAGAGCAGCACAAGCAAAGACAGTTAAGTACTTAAGAGGTAATAGTGTACATTTATTCACATATCTTAAACAATATGCCCTTAAAGCAGGGGGGTCAAACTTTAGTTCAGGGGCCACATTCACCCCAGTCTGAACTCAAATGGGCCGGACCAGTGAAATAACAACAGTGCAAAAATTTTTATTACATTATGATAGTGTTTACATCTACAACAATTCATCCAAAATCTGAATTAACATGGAACGATAAGAAAAACAAGTGCGATTTTAACAGTTTATCCACACACAGAACATCAGTAAAGTCACATTTACTTCTCTTTAGACATTTCACATGATTCACATTTTTTGTAAAAGTAGTTTTTTTACATAGAATCTGCAGTTGTCATTATTTATAGGTTATGATGATGATATTTTACTGGTTCTGACCCAATTGAGATCTAATTAGTTTGTATGCGGAAGCTGAATTAAAAGATTTTTGACACAATTGATGTTTAATATCTTCGGTGTAATTTTTGCATTTCACAAATTCAGCCCACGGGCCAAAATTGGACCCTTTGGCAGGCCGGATTTGGCCCCTGGGGCCGCATGTTTGACACCTGTGCCACCATTGGGCAGAAATTCCCTGATAACCTTTCCGTGTGTTGTGGTTGAAGAGATCTGAGAGGAAATCTTGGTTCCGGATTCAAGCTTTAGAAAACCTGACAGATGCAGATACGGGGGCGATAAAAACAGGTGGTTGATAGCTGCGACAAGAAAATTTAGCATCTCCTGCATCACGGAGGGAACACGGTAGCTTCGCGTTAGCACAGCAGCATGAAATAGTATCGCATTGTCCATCTTTATATACATTCCGCTTCTGATGAAAAGGCAGGAGCTGCAGGAAGATGGTCTAACATTCTGACATTTTTCAAGCTTCAAATACTCATGTGCGACATTTCCGTAAAAGTTCAATTATTTTCTCAAGGCTTGAAAGGAGAATATCTTTTTCATCGGAGCTGAAGACAACTGTAAATATATTAAACCTGTACAAAATGTCTCGTTCGGACAAAGTCAGGGGGACGGCCTTTTTTTTTTTTTTAGTATTTTTAACACTCAGACCAACTGCGTCACGGCTGCCATATGAGAGGTGAAGGACAGTGAGCCGAACCAGATCTAACTGGTCTGACGGCATCTGTATTTTAACATGGGATGTGGCCTGCACAGCCCCCCCCTCCACCCCCCACCCCTTGTGTTCGCCTAATCAGTAATCACCGACATGTAAAGGAGGCTGAAACGGTCGTGTTCGGCTGCTTCTTGAGAGTTTTTCGCTCGGCTTGTTTGGCGTGTCTGTAAATGACAGAGAAAGAGAGAGAGAGAGGGGTCTTGGATGCATCGTCTGTACGAGACACCCATGTCGATGCTTTATACTGTGTTAAACACTGTATTTAGACTCAGACTGGGGGGAATTAACAGACAATGTGACATGTCAAATCAGTGTGGCGGCTTGATGTGCTGACTGATTGAATCAGATCAAATTACAGTGAAAATACAACTGTGCGTGCGTGTGTGTGTGTGTGTGTGTGTGTGTGTGTGTGTGTGTATGTGGATGGGGGAATACCCTTCCACTGGAACAGTCTGGAATCACGAGACTGTTGCCATGGTAACGCGAGAATGGGAATTTCCCTAGTAACAGACAGGATGTGGAGATACTGGGAAGAATGGGAAAATCACCTTGACGACTGTGGGAATGTCACTGTGGCAACGGCGGGGACGTCAGCCCGCGAGTGCGAGCGAACGGGTAACGGGATGCGAGATGGATGAACAGACAGATAAATAGATGGTGATTTGATGCTGGTTACATGCAGCAGAACACTCCCCTGTGGAGAATTATTGATTTTTCGTCCATTACGGCAGAAGAGGTATGCAAACACCAACAATAACACAATTTAAAGCCGTAACAGTGCTCCTCATAGAAGAGGACGAAATGATTTAAGATCATATTGAACCCCGGGGCTCCATCCAGGTCCTGATAAATGACAGTGCGGTAGGAGCCGACGACCAAAAGATACCATCGGAGCGCTTTTGATCGCCATCGTGATCCGTGGTTTGGATGTTGATCTTCTTTCCCAGTTGTCAAATGTACTTTAGAGTGCAGACAGGCGACAATCAGCTGATGGGTTAAAACGCAAAATTGCATGAAAGGTACCATTAGTTCCACTGCAGATCTTTATTTTGCTATTAAAATAATGACTCCTGTTTTATTGGAGGATTATTAGAATGAATTGAGATCTTTATTCTAGTTGAATGAGTTGATATTAAAGCAAATCGCTCTTGTACATTGAGAAAAAGTACCTTGATTTATGGGATCTAAAGAAAAACGACAAAGTTCGTCTTGAATGAATCACTACGACGTGGAGTCTAAATGAAACAAAAGACAGATTTGAGTTTATTGTATGAAACCAAGAGTTTTCTTTGTACTGTCCTGCTTTCGACAATGTAAGGGATTTATGCTAATTTCATTTTTTGGCTAGATAAGTAACACAAAACTTGATGTAAAAACCTTTTTGTAGCTGATTTTATTCAGAAAAGACAGTATTTTCATTTCGGACCTGCAGTTTTGCAATGAAATGTAAATTTTTACCGCTGCAACTTTGCTTTGTCGTCTCGTAAATCAACGTGGTTTGAACGCAATATGCGAGAGACAAAATAAAAGAACCAAAATAGAGACTTAATAATAAGAGTCGTAGCTGTGGACAATGACTTAAGAGTATTATTTTAAAGTATGTTTTAAAATGAGCTTAGTAAGTGAGACCTACTGTGCATATCTGTGTTTTAAAGGGCTCATATTTATATAAACCGACTTTTATTAGTCATTTATTTGTGTATTTGGGCCCTAATAGTTCATTAAGTTTGATTTTTAACCCTCCAGCTGCTGCAAAACTATATTTATATTAATTTTGGCAAAAATCAAGTGGATTTGTACGACCTGTTTTAATTTATTCTTAACCCTTATGTACTAGTCTGGTCAAATTTAACCCGTTTTGACATTCAACAGTAGTAAAAAATAGCCTCAGCATCATTCCTTTATCCTTAACGTTACATTTTATAACTAGTTACATCACAACATAAGGTCAAGACTTCCGCTGAACCTTTCACAGAATACGACATAATTGTTTGCGTCCAAACTTTGAGCCGATTACCTAAAATGTTCATTTCTTGGTTGTATTAAGGAACACAAGTGGCTGAATGGGACAGAAAGCACAGCCATCAACCTGGAGGGGGCGGGGCCTGAAGTGGCTCGTGTGCATTTTAAAGGGCCAGCGCTCGAAACGACCTTGAAAATGTTGTTAAAAATAGACCCGTGGAGTTGAATTAATGAAGAATTCAGACCCAAACAGAGCGTTTACAGTTTATACAGACCACAGGGAAATGATTAAAATGCATAATATCAGTCTTTTAAAGTTCAACGGGGACAAAGTCGAACGTAAGGGCTAAATTACGAGGCTTACAAATTTAAGAATGCCCTGAAAAAACAGCGGTTGCTTTGAGAAATATAGACGTTTTCCTCCAAAACCCTCTTTAGAAATAAGTTCATGAGTCTAAAAATTCCCATCGGTTGAGTTACAGCCAGGAACGGTATTCTGATATTATACAGCGCCACTGAAACGCACCTTTGTTAATATATCCATATCAGACAGGGGGTTTAAGCCAACAGAAAGACAGATGTAGAAATGCAAAGCCGGGCTGGCAGGTACGTGCTCTGAACAGCCTCCAAGTCTAAATCAGTCACATTTACTACCGACAACAACGCTTTACATTACAGCTTATTAAACGCCAAACACATGGAACGCTTTAGACGATAAATAACACGCCCAGCAGCTTCCTCAGACCGAGTGTCAAACAAAAGAAAAGGGGGGGGAGATGTGACTGATCGAACGCGCTGCCCCACCTGAACCGGACCGAGGTGGGGCAGCGCGTTCTGATTTGTGTCGGGCTCCGACAGAAGGACGGCGGGCAGGTGAAGCGTTAGTTCGACTCGTAAAGCAGCAAGAAATACCACAGCTGTCACCTAAAATCACATTTACTCAGCGCATTAAAATACACCGGAGAGGAGTTCAGAGTCAGGGATTTCATCTAAACACATTTCACATGATAGAAAGTAGTTGCGGGAAAATGTGAAAAAGATGTTTTAGGACTGAATTGTGGAATCCCGGTGACGTGTAGCGACGCCTCCGATGGACTCGACCGACTTATTTTAGGAGTTCTAATCGATTTATGACCGAAGAAATGAGGGTTTTCGTGTGTAAACAGAACGATAATGTTACTTTATTTAACAAATACTACGCAACTAATCAGGGAATATATGTCCAAGCTGATTTTCTTACATTTTAATTGGAAATCTTGAGGAAAATAAATGGATCGGAACTGAAATAAAAACTAATGTGATGTAGTAAAATTTACACTGTAACCCTCATTAAAAAAATACTGTTTTTCATGAAGACCCTCTGCTTGTCACCTATTGGGAGATCTGATGGGGTGGTCCCCTCTGAAATCTCCATACTTTCTGTTGTAAATATGTATATATAATAATAATAATAATAATCAAACTTATATAGCACTTTTTTGGACACTCAAAGACGCTTATACATAGTTATATGTATAGTTTTATAGCTTTTTTATCATTTTTTATTTAATAATGTTTGTTTTTTCTACCATCTTTATGCGTTCCCATTTGTTTTCTGTTAATTTTCCCTATCGTGCGATCAATAAAGTCTAATCGAAATCTAATGTAATCTCCTTTGTGTTCGCAATTTTTCTTCAATCGCGCCCTTTAGAATTAATAGATCATTGTATCCATGAGATGCACGACTGATCTGTTAATAATATAATGCTATAAAAATACAGCATTTTAATTTAATTTATGTCATAAAAACAGGTTTTGGGTGAACTCTAGAGGATAACTGGTACTTCAATGTGTATTTTGATGTTATTTATCAATCGCCTAAGTTTATTTTACGGTATAATTCATGTTAGTCAGTAACACTAATAATGGGAGAAAAAAAAAACCCACACAAGTCTGATTGTCAGGTAGCTCAGTGTCGCTGTAGATGGGTCCGGCACCCTCCGCTATAGCTCCGGAATAGGATTGCTTGGCTAGTTTTTGTGCGGCACTGAATGCAGGATGTTGTGACAGTTCTACACAATACGGTGTTGGGAGAGACGTGTAACATGGTCATAAAGAAGTGTGCCGCGGTATCAAAATGACTACATCCCTACAAAAGAAAATGCCTCATAAAAAGCTGCGTCTTTGTCAAAACTCATCATTTTCAAGGTTGGAGATGCAACTCAAATGTTGTTCTTTCACACAATGAGGGGGTCTTTCAGAACGATAAGGCGGAATATGGAGGAAAAGAAGGAGAATGACAATCTTGTCATTGAGCGATGGAAATAATCAGCCTTATTCTGGCACTTCCAGTGAGCCAGGGGATCCAGGTAGATTAACAGCTGCCAAAGTAGATTTTGAGTATTTTTTTTTTTTTTTTTTTAACATTTTTACCTTTGCACAACAGCACGCATTGGTCGAATTTACCCTAAAATAGTCCAACTTAGTTTGGATAGAAATTGCCAATTTGCATCACTTTTAGTTGATCTGTTTTCATACTGTCATAGATTTGCTTATAGGGGTTCTGCAATATATCGCAATATTTCATCTGACGATACTGTATCGATATTAAAAAGCAGTGATATTTTTGGTATTTATTTAAATGCAGATACGGTGGAGTTTAATTTTTCTTTATTATTATTTAACATCGTTTTATTAAAGTACTTTTTACTGTCTGAGAGGCACAGCTGGGACTAAAAATAATGTTATGTCAGTTATGAGCTTAAGGAATATGAACATTTGAGCAGGATCTTAAAATCTAATGACTGTAAAACATAATTTAAGTTTTGACAGGAGAAAAAGCATCAGATCCTGTTGCGATCAAATAAAACGTGTTTAGTTTTGCGCGTATTTCAGGTGTAATTCAATTCTTCGAGGAAATAATCACTTAAAAAAATTGCTTTTTTAACAGTATCATGATATATCGTGATACAAGTAGTCCTCGGGTTACAAACAAGTTCCGTTCCTACGCTGTCGTTGTAACCCGAATTTCCGCGTAAGTCGGAATTAACCCTTTAGTACCCCTAAATAACTCTCCAAATACATGTATTATACTTGATATTAATAAAATTAAGTAAAAAATAAGATACTGTACTTACTGTACATACAGTATACAGTATGTACAGTAATGGCGGACGGGATTTCGGCATCGTAAAGTTGAAATAACGTAAGTCGGGTACGTCGTAACCCTAGGACTACCTGTATATCGTAGTGATCCTAATATTGTGATTTGTATCGTATTGCCTGATTCTTACCAATACACACCCCTATTTGCATAATTGTACAAAACGTGATGCCGACATGACATTTTCTAGTCGTGGCTGCTCGTTAACAGCTTCTCACTTGATTTACCGGGAAAATAAAAGATAAAAATCCATTACGTCTACATTTACAGGTGGTTTGATGTTCACTTAAAGCCAGTTTGATGTTCGGTGACTAAAACGTATTTATTCAGACGCATTAGTTTAACTCAGATGTTCAGCTGAACAGTCATCGCGGTTTTACTAAAGTGGAAGTAGTCTGTTTCAAACATTCATAATGTTCTAAAGGAAGGTAGCGGGATGGTCTCACCCAATTAATTGAACTCGCAACCGCAAAATCCTACATCCTTGTGCTTATTACTGTCACTGTAATGTTGTAGCGTACAAAGTGCCATGAAGCTCATTTTCTTCCGGACTCGGCTTGTCTGATATTTTCAAAGAACCGGTCTCTCATAAGTTTAGGTCACTCTCTACTCTGTGGTCTATGCGGGTTCTCCCAATTATGCAGAACAAGCCCGGCTGCTGCAGTAAAACCAGTAACTCTACTTTAGAAAGCCCTGGTGGCGTTAAAGAGATTCATCCTCCAGCAAACACAGCGGTGGAGATTCTGGGAGGGGTTGTTTTATCCAATCTTCAAGGTTTCTAAGCACATCTACTCCGGGGACAGAGTTATGTTCCCTGTTACTTTTCGAGCATTTAGACTTCTCGTATCCCAGACATTTTCCGGGTTAGATTCTGCTACACATCCTCCTTAAAATGCTAAGACGTCGTGTTCCAAAACCGATCCTTTGCCAGAAAGTTTCTTCAACCACCTGCTCCACAGAAAAGGAGTTTGGTCATAGCGGAATTTGAGGCTGGAGGTCATTGGGGCGTGGTGTTTCAGAAGACGGAATGATATTTTTTGTGGGAAGTTGTGGACTTTCGGAGTAGTTCTGCAGTTTTGCCCATGTCCAAAACAAGTTACAGCTGATTTTATTTCTTGCACATTACATCATCGACACTTTAATACACATTTAGTCTGATAGAATGTTAATAAAGATTGTTTTTTTAGGCTATTTGTGCTTGAAACATGATTAAAATACATCTGATATTCACTACTTCTATGATGGAAAGTGTTTGGTTTTTTTTTTTCTTTTTCAGATGAAGATAAAATACAATTTGGGGGCTGATGTACCTGACCTTAGACCTAACCCACTTTTTTAAAATCTGGATTTGTGCAACGAATGAGTTTAATACAACTGAAATAAGAAAATAACATTTACTTGTAATTAGATTGTTTGTTATTCAGAAATCCTCCATTTCAATGTGAAAACTGACAAAAAAAACTGATGGAATAGATTCGACAAGCTACTATAGTGCAACATTTATACTGATTGCGAAGTATTAGTTAATATTTATATTTATATTAACTATTAAAACACAATCGTTGATCAAATCCAATGTAGGCCAAAACAAAAAACAAACCGAACTATAAGCAGGAACAACATCACACTCGCCAGCATTCTGTGTGTGGAATTTTTCGATATTGAAGCTACTAAAACATTTTCTTTGGTGACATATATTGGGGGACTATCCCTCCTCGCACATTTAATAGTTGCATTTGTAATCTAAATTATATGTATTACAGATTGCAGCATATACCATGCTACAGTTAAGTACTGTGCAGGGAATTTAGTCAGCTCAAGCGCTGGCTCCCAGCTTCACAGCTCTTCCTCCTCCTCCTTCTCCCCTGCTGCACAAGATGGATCCTTCACAAAGATGGAAAACACCCCAGCCTCTCTTTCTCTCTCCCTCTCCCTCTCTCTCACACTCTTGATAAACTGGGTCAGTCTTGGCTTTATTCTGTCTCCGTGCATTAGGGTGTACCTTTACGCATTCACTCCTCGTCACTCTCCCCACTTCCTCCCTCTTACGCACACACATGTTCAAAGGGGATTCCCGACCTGACTAGCTACACAGTCAGTGATGTGAGCTTTGTCGAAGGAGAAAGGGTGTGGTCGTATGTATGCATGGATGGGAGAGGAGCCATGTTAAATGCAGCCAGTGGGAGAGCTTCTGCAGAAACGTGAAGGGAGTAATGACAACACTCATGTTGTGTGACACTGTAAAAATGCTCCTTTGTACCTGCCAAAGCATGAATATAATGTCGTCACTGTATCATCAACCACAGAGCTGGTAAAATTCCCTAAATTTATTTTGTTCTTTTTCTTTTGCATTCTCTCTTTCTCTCTGAGTCAGTCCTACAACACATTTCTGCACTTTTATCTCTCGGTTCTCACAGCTGTACACTTATCATTTTATTTAGTGGCAGTCATTTCATTTATGACTGCCAGATATGTACGAAGCCCTCCCACAAATTCTTAATGTGTGGTGTGTCGCAGTGTTCCTCGCAGTGTTACAGCACCTTTTACACGGGAGGTGAATCAGCAGGAGGCGCACTTAAGTTTTCCTTTGAAATCTGGATACGTCTACGACAAAACAAAATGGATTGTATAAGTACTCACATTAGAGAGAGCTCTAATAAGCCTACTGTTAGAGGCTAAAAACACTCAGACATTGTCGGGCAACAGCCTTTTCTTTTAATGTGAGAGGGGCAGAAAGTGATTTTTTTTATGTTAGAGGGTGATTGATTGTTTAGTCTGTGACAAACACACACACATACATATACATAAAGTAGTGAGAAATAGTTATCTTGACTTTCCAGACCCCCAAAGTGACCTCTTTATATCACCTGTTTTCTACTGGTAACACAAACATACCTCATGCACATTATGAAAGATAAATAAAAGCACCAAATCCTAATATGATGAATAGATCTGGTGTGACTATAATGAATCATCCCCTATTGGCCAAAATGTTGCAGTTTTAAAAGAAAAATAAAGGCAAGGATATTAATGAAAACGACCAAAGCAGCTTAAATTCCTCCATCGTACACTGGTTGTGTTTTTAGTCTCATTTTGGTGTATTTTTTTTTTATCATTTTAAAACTATTTTGAGGGTACTCACTGATTCACAGATCCTTCATCCGGTGGTGTTCAATCCCTGTGATGGCAAGCTGCAAAGCACTCTGCCCAGAAACACAAAGAAAGACCAAAAGATCCTATTTATAGTATAATAAAAGCCCATGCAACTGTACTTGACAGACATACGTTATTACAACCATTACGGCTACGGTAGCTGACAGCTAGCTAGCTAAGTGTTAGCAACGCCTCAATTAAGTAACATTACCGACAGAAAATAACTCCAAAAAAGACCTAAATTCTCTGTTAAAACCTCATATCATAGGGGAAAAAAAGCAACCTACCTTTATTATTAAATTATAAACTGTACATTAAAAGACTTTACCTAAGTTAAAACCAGCGCGTGTCGTTTGTGTTGTCTTCTTAGTCCCGCCTACGTAGGTTGCTGCTGATTGGTTAAAGTGACACCTGTCGAACCAATGAACAGTGAGGAGACTCGCATAGCGCTTTCAATGACTGCAAGCAGCGCGGGACATTTCAGAACCGATCAGAACGTATGATTTCATCCAAATAAATGTGAATCAGTCTCACCACGGATGCTTTGAAACCTGTGGATCAAAGAAAATTACTAAGGATGAGGCAAACCAAGGTACAGAGAAAAGTATGTTTAATCCGAATACTATAAAATTGTCAGTAAAATTAGCAATGATGCATTGGATAACGTTATTTATATCAGAAATAATTGTTTTTCCTGAGATATCCAGTTATATTTTTGCTAAATATTATTAAATACACAACGAAAATTATGTCTACACTAGTCAAAATAAATAGTAAACAACATTTAGGATGTAGAAAACTATTACAAAGCTCCTCTATACCATCAAGGGTTCAGAAATAATTTATCATAACTATTCAAGTGGAACAATGACCATGAAGGAAGGATTAGTCCAAGAATCCTGAAATGGATTGGATGTGCCTGACTAGTCTCTCCACAGGAAATCCCCCAGGATGCAGCAGGTCACATGTGGTCACATTGTCCTTTTTTTAATACCCGGCTGTATTCAATCTTGAATATGCCCTCCAGGATTTGTGCAGACTTTTTTTTTTTTTCTGGCAAAGAATATGTAAACTTGGCGATCAGATTCTTTTTAATCCCTTTTTGCTTGCACTTGGAGGACTGTATGACTTCTAGCATCTCCTGTTTGAAGATGTCTTTCGGTTCTTTTCAACCTGTTCTCCTGTGTTTGCAGAACCACAGCTGAAGGGCATAGTGACCAGGTTGTTCTGCAGGCAGGGCTTCTATCTCCAGATGGGCCAGGATGGAAGTCTGGACGGGACCAAAGACGACAGCACCAATTCCTGTGAGTGGATGCACAAAACGCATTCATTAATAGGCACCAAACAAATTCATAACCTTTATTTAAACTCAGATATACACTGAGGACACAACCTCATTTACAATATAACCAAGACAAAACAAAATATTTGAAACATACAACGGACATATCATAAATACCAAAAAGTAAAAGTGACAAAGACAAATTAAAAACATCTACAAATGTCTCTAATGTGACTCAAATACGCATTTATATTATGCTTTAACAGTTGGATGACTTTGATTCAGCATTAGATCTGTTGATCAACCTTATATTTGCTGTTGTACATTAGATTTTATGTTATTTTTGTAGTAATTGAAAACTGCAAAAAATTATTTATTTTACGACAATAAATGATACATGGTCCAGAGAATAGAATTTGCTAATCTTTTTTTTTTTCCATGTAGTGCGTTGTACAGAAACTCTGAACATATTAATAATAATAATAATAATAATAATAATTGAAAAGAAATAAAACAAAACAAAGTTTAAAATCAGAAAAGTAATAGATGAAAACACTTTAAAATGATAGAAAACGTGTTAATAATAAAAGTCAGAATATCAGAAACCAAAGCACCGTCTCCTAATTAAAAGAAAAATACATATTCTACACACTTTAAAGTAAATGTAAATAAACTGCTTAAGCATCAAAACGCAAGGACCAAAATATCCAACAGTGTCCATTAATACCAGCATGACATTTGCAGGCGCAGAGAAAACAGTGAGGCTGTAATTGTATGTTTCTATCAGCTGCTTTTGCTTTAATGGTGGGATTGTGAGGCATTGTTGTTGTGCAGACAGTGTGTTTCCACAGCACTCGCACGCTGCTTCACTAAAAGTGACAAGTGGATGTTGTGTTTAGGTCCGGTTTATTGGACCTGTGCATTTAACGTTGCCTTCAGGGACGAGCTGCAGGTGAATTGCTTATTGATTTATGCAGTGTTTGTAATATTCGGATGTAGAAAGCTTAAAGGAAATAAAATGCTAATCAGTAATAATCACTTCCCACGTTGGCTGAGCTGGTGGCTCTCTGCTGTTTGCATGTTGCAGCAACATTGCACTTGTTTACCAAGATTTTTTTTTTTTTTTTTTTTTTCCTGGCAACTGCTTTCACATCAGTTTTTGCCAACTCATGACACCATTTTTAAATTCCTGCCACAGTGCAACGGCTACATCACACAGTATTGACTGCGGTTCTTACTTGTACATTTCTTTTTCTTTTTCTATTTTTTTAAATTTAATTTAATTTGTCTGTCAGTCTGTTTAGTGGAGGGGAGAGATCAGTGACATTTCCTGCAGCATTTAAAGGCAGCGCTGTTACCATCTGTAATCAGCTGCCTGCATATCTTTATGCTAATGAAGCTTGAGCCTGATGGTGGTGTACAAAAAAAAAAAAAAGTGGTATTTATTGAGGATGATTACCTACAGGTGTACCGGGGCACATTCCAAATGAACTTTCTAAATTTTGTTGTTGTTGGGGAGGGCTAACAACCACTTTGACGCAGCTTTGATTAATGAGGGCTCTAGGTGTAATCAGCTTTGATTAAAGAAAAGTCCACTGTGGCAACCTTTGTTACTGGCCACCATTATGTAAAAGCACGCCCACGATACAGCCTATAATATATATTTACAGCTGTACTTTAATAGACGACGTATTTTTGCCCCAAATGAAATGACTTGTTAGTGGAAAATCTAACATCACCTTTGCACGACGCTAATAATTTGTAATCTGATCAACTAAGATATGTGCTGTGCGGCTCTCACCTGAAAGAAATACACCCACTGGGGCTTTTATTTTGTAATTGTGAGCCTTAAAGTTGGCTTTTAATTTGGCCATTTGTTCAAACTTCACTTTTGACATTGAACAATCATTAAATATTGTAGCAATAAAAAAATATTATTATTATTATTATTATTATTATTATTATTATTATTATTATTATTATTATTATTATTATTATTATTA
>JAPSES010000124.1:9923139-9943362 GCA_029822895.1 Maxillicosta whitleyi | reverse complement strand
AAGGTTGAAATAAGAAATAAATAAGAAATACATTAAGATTTGATTGCACAGAATTATAAAATTCCAAAAGTATAAGATAAACTGATTATACATACATTATAAAATTTTAATAAAATAAGAAATTTCAATAGATTTCAATAAAAAAATTTCAATTTAATTTCAATAAAAGAAATAGGAAATTTAAGGTTTAATTACACACGGAATTTATAATTATTTATAAGTCGCTCCAGAGTATAAGCCGCACCCCCGATAAACTATGAAAAAAACTGCGATTTATAATACGGAAAATACGGTAAGTTAATTAGTCTCCATAGTGTATTATAAATAACTAAAAATATATATATATGTATGTTTGCGTTACAGGTTGGAGATGTTGTTTTAGTAAAAGAAGATGAGACTTTTCCATGTGACCTCATCCTTCTCTCATCATCTCGAGACGATGGAACCTGTTTTGTTACCACAGCCAGTCTGGATGGAGAAAGCAGCCACAAGGTGTGTTTTTTTATTTTATATTAATGTTGATTTACTTTTATCAAACCCGACAGAACGTTCCTATAATTCAACTAGACTTCAGGAAAATCTTATTTGTTATTTTTGAGATAAAATAACCAACGCCTTCTCCTCGTCCTCTAAATGTCTGTTTTTTTCTCGTCATTTCTCCGTCTGTAGACGTATTACGCCGTTCAGGACACCAAAGCGTACAACACGGAGAAAGAGGTGGACTCCATCCACGCCACCATCGAATGTGAACAACCACAGCCGGACCTCTACAAGTCAGTCCCACACGCACGTCAAACCGGATAACCAAATAGATACGTTCCGTTTTCTAACGTTCTCATGACTTTAACCCGTCTGTCACAGATTTGTGGGTCGTATCAGCATCTACATGGACAACGAGCCGGTGGCCAGGTATGGAATTTATGTCCTCAAACTGAATTGGAATTGTGCGCATTTGTTTTGTTTGTTTATACGAACGACAAAACAAACAATAAAAGTTTTCTGATTATGATTCGGTCCAATACAGAAGGGATTTTAAGGGTTTAGGTGTTGTTGTTTTTTTTTTTTTTTGCCTAAATCTAAAGGATGGAATAAACTGATGCTTTATTTATTTATTTATTTGCTTTGGCGGGAAAACACCTAATTATAAAAACAGCTAATTACATAGTGGAACCCTTTATTTTATTTTATTTTATTTTATTTTTTATTATTATTATTTTACTTATTTTATTAGGATTATTATTAATTTTATTTTATTATAATTATTACTATAACTCTACTAATTCATTGATAAAAAAAACAACAACTAAATGCCTAATTACATAGTGGAACCTATTATTATTATTATTTGTTTTATTTAGTGTTTGTCTTGCTTTGTTGTATGTTTGAAAAACTTAATAAAAATTCATTGATTAGAAAAAAGCGTAAATGGCTAATTACATAACGGAACCCTTTATGTCATTTTTAAAAAAAATAAGATTTATTTTATTAATACTATTATTATACTTATTTTATTATGACTATGATGATGATTATTATTACTACAGTTTTATTTTTATTTTTGCCTTAAATCTCTGTTATGTGTCTCAGTATGTTTGAAATAAAAATACATTGATAAAAAAACAAATGGCCAATTACATAGTGGAACCCTTATATTATTTTACTTATGTTATTATGATTATTATTATTACTACTATTTGGAAAACTTAAAAATCAATTGATTAAAAAAACGAACTAAATGGCTAAGATGACGACAGCTTCATTTTCACATAAAATAAGGAAACCCATTATTTTTTGGTCTAATATTTTCATGTCTTTAAATGATCCTTGAGATTCAGTGTGTTTAACATTAGACTAATGGTGTAAAAGGTGTAAACAGGAACAAAGATTGTGTGTGTGTGTGTGTGTGTGTGTGCGTGCGTGTGTGCGTGCGCCATGATGCTAAATATCCAGTCTGCCTTTTGGAATTTTGAGAGTAGCATACAATTCTATTGTGGTTCTGGGCCTGTTGATCGCCAACAAGTAGTGAAATCATCACAGATCCATTAATTTTGGTTGAATTATTATAATTTTTTCTGTGAAATGAGTATACTGTTGATATCAACTTGGGGGAGTAGTTGATTAGCAGTGAGGTAAAGATGAAAATATTGGGAAAAAGTCAGAAAACGCCTAATTTTTTTTGCATCAAATTGAGCCAAAATCATGTAGAAATGTGTTTTTAAGAACTATTTTGTCACTGAATATTGTCACCACATATGTTATTTGCATCGAGAATGCATTTATTGACAACTCACTGAGGATTTCGGGAAATTTTTAATTTTTCAAATTTTTTTTATCAAAAAATGAGGGGTACATACACTAAAATGGCCAAAAAAAATTGCGATATTTCTGACAGAGAAGACCCTCCAATTATTAGTCCTTAGGTCCAAAGTCAACAACAACAAAAAAAAAAAAAAACACAAATAAAAAGTATAGCAGACCATGTCAGGTTCAACCCATTTTCGAGACTAAAACAGCTGTTGTCCGTTTTCAGACCTCTGGGCTCCGAGAACCTGCTGCTACGCGGAGCTACACTCAAGAACACGGAGTACATCTACGGTAAAGTCCCATGAAGCCATCTTACCTGCAAAAAAAAAAAAAAAAAAAACCCAAAAAATGCATTCACAGTTATTTTAATACACAATTCATGATTTTTTTTTTTTTTTTTTTTTTTGTAGCGGTTGCGATCTACACCGGCATGGAAACCAAGATGGCTCTGAACTACCAGTCCAAGTCTCAGAAACGATCTGCAGTGGAAAAGTAAGGACCCCCCCCCCACACACACACACACACACACACACACACACATGTATTATGGTCTGTAACGCACTCATTCAGTCTTTGGCAGCATCATTTCTCCCAGTTTCTAAAAGTGTATGAATAAAAGTGTATATGGCGTCCTCCCTCACCCTCCATCTGTCGGGTTTCTTTCCTCACTCGTTCACTGGCTGAGGTTCTGCCTCTTCTGGATCACTTTCTTTCCATCTGCCGTCGCTGCGTCTCGTATCCAGATGGTCTGTAGATAGAACCGACTGTGCTGTAGGTGGATTACATTTACACTTGTTTACAGCGTGCGCCTGATTAACTTAAATGAACCGCCCTACTTCTACTTCTACTTTACGTTATTGGAAACTTGGTTTTATTAACTGTCGGGGCGATTTTTGGAAATATGGGGTCGGGTATTGAAAGGGTTTCATTTGATATTGGAGCCAAATCGATACATACTCCTTTAAATCGGTACTTTAGGAGACACCAATTGAATTTGTTGCTTCTCTGATATTTTTGGAAAAAAAATTGGAGCAACAGGGTGACATTTTTTTTTTTTGGCAAAAAGTCTGGGATGAAGATTTGGGAATAACAGGATTATTTAAATTTTCAGCTTTTCATGTCAAATATTTATGCATTGAATCCCTTTTTTTGATCTATTACCATGATTCCAAATAAAGGACATTGTTTTACCTGAATTTATGTTGCATTTACTACTTTTTTTTCTCCGCCCCATCTGATTGGTTGTTGTTTAACATGCGACCATAAAGAAGCTCTCTTATTGGTTCCCTGAGTATATATTGTTTTCAATGGGATTTTCTTTTTTTTTTTTTTTTTTAAAATCCAAGAATCCAAGAAGCAACAAATTAAATTGGTGTGGCCTTAAAAAAAAAAAAAAAAAAAAAAAAATTATCACACAAAGAATGAATGAGAGATTCTTTCGGCTTTCCCCCTCCAGGGAACATCCATTCGCATGTTGATTTGGCATAGGTTTTTATGTCATGTGAATATGACTTGACTATGACTGTTTTTAATTAAAATGAAAAGAAAGTCATGTAGTAAGATATCATTCTCTATTTTCTTTTTTATTAGGATTTTCCACGGTTCGCATGTTTATTAATAATTCACCATTCTCACCCATTGAGTTAAAAATCACACGCTGATATTATGACTCCACAGACAATACAGATAAAAATGATTGAAATATGTCATTAATACAATATAAAATTAAGAACTTAACCCTCTGGAACAGGAATGCTGGGCTGCACATTAGTGATATATTAAAAAAATAAAAATAAATTAAGACCCAAACCCTATTTGTCACCACGTGCTCTTTGTCTCCCTCTGCAGGTCGATGAATGCCTACCTGGTGGTCTACCTGTGCATCCTCATTGGAAAGGCTTTCATCAACACGGTGCTGAAGTACGTGTGGCAGGCCGATCCCAACAGGGACGAACCCTGGTACAACGAGAGGACAGAAACAGAGAGGCAGCGACACATAGTAAGACTCATTCACCACAGAATACCCATGGGGATTCAGACTCTTTTTAGAGAACTGGTTCTTTCGGCTCGGTTCACTAACGGCTCTTCAGATTTTTTTTCAATATATTACCAATAATCTAAAAATTATTAGAATGTAAAATTATGTGCAAAATTAATTAATAATGTAAACTGCATTCTACTTTTTTATTTATATATGTTTATGCTTTTATTTTGTCACTCTACTGTGCACTTTTAACAAATTTAAACTCTTTTATACAAAACAAATTTAGAGTCGAACAACACAGACTCCCTTAAAAAAAAATAGAAAATATAACAACAAATTTTTTTAACTATTTACAATTCAACTTTTAACCGATACAGATTCGGAATGTTCTCTGTGTAACTGCCCCCCCCTCCCCCTTCTTTTTTTTACTTCCAGCGCCTCCTTCCTTTGATCTGCTTTAAAACTCTTCCTCCTCCTCCTCATCCTCAGGTGATCAGAGCGTTCACAGACTTCTTGGCCTTCATGGTTCTTTTCAACTACATCATCCCCGTGTCCATGTACGTTACCGTGGAGATGCAGAAGTTCCTGGGCTCGTACTTTATCATGTGGGACGACGAGATGTTCGACGAGGAGCTGGGCGAGAGAGCCGTGGTCAACACATCGGACCTGAACGAGGAGCTGGGACAGGTGGGAACGCCTTTGACATATTTCCGCTTCCCTTTTAACCCTTGTATGGTGTTTGGGTCTGTGCGTATTTTTTATTTTAGTGTTTTTTTTCTTCTCATATTTTTATTATATTACATTTTATTTAAAAAAAATTAAATGAATAGCACTTAAATTCATAAAAGTGATCTAGCAAAGGCAAATATTAGACATATATGCGTTTTATGTGGCCTGTAATTGGGATAAACATCCTTTTAACATAAAATTATTGGATTATGTTAAATTAAAAAAACACCACAACAAACACTGGCTGAATAACACAAATATGAACACAGCACAAGGGTTAAAGTACACAGGTGCACCGCTCACCCCCCCACGTCGCACGTTTTCTAGGTGGAGTACGTGTTCACGGATAAAACGGGGACTCTGACGGAGAACAACATGGAGTTCATAGAGTGCTGCGTGGACGGACATGTTTACGTACCTCACATCATCTGTAACGGACAGGTAACCGCAGAGCCCACGCACGACGTTTCATTTGCTCATATTTTAATTATCATGAAAGACTTATATTTATCTAAACCAGGGGTGTCAAACAAGTTCAGATCAGTAAAATATTATCCTAATTACCTTTAATGGACACAAATGGACAACAAAAGTGAATATCAAATATCAAATTAAACATTTTATTTCAATTATCAATATCATATATTTATTTTAACAATATTTGCAACAAATATTAACATTATATTCAAATGTATTTTGCAGATATATATACATTTATTAATTTTAAACAGTGTGTTTAGAACATGACATAAATAATATAACTGTGAAATATCAATATGTTTGGAATAAATTCACTTTATTTATGAGTTTATAAAATTCACCCAGAATGACGCCACAAAACTCACTTTCCAAACAAAAAAACCCATTTTTTTCCTCATTTCAAAATACATTTTCATGAAAATACCAGTAATTACCAAAAAAAAAAAAAAAGTATAAGTTTGGTGTAAATTACTGTAATTAAACTTTATTTCACCCAGCAGAGGTTGGAGTAAAAACTGAAAATATGGCCAAACTTTGTGCCGAAAATGTTCAGTTATTGGTCAAACAGGATAGACTAGCACAGCCAACAACCTGGAGGGGGCGGGGCCTGAAGGGGCTCATACGCATTTAAAGGGCCAGCGCTCAAAATTACCTTTCTGGTGTCATTACTCAGAAATAGTGTTGAAAATGCACCTGTGGAGTTGAATTAATGAAGAATTCACATCCAAACGTAGCATTTACACTTTATTTAGACCAGAGGGAAATGTTTATAAATGTATAATTCCATTAAAAAAAGCGAAATATCACTCCTTTAGTATAAATACATAGTTTGTTTGAAGTAAAAACTGAAATTTCTCTTTTGCCATGGCTGTCGGACAGAATTAAAAATCCTCCAACACATTGAAAAACGCTAAAACAGATCAAATAAGCAGCTGTGATTACAGTTATAGAAACAACCGTTTGTACACAGACAAAAGCAGACGTGCATAATTAGCACCGGCTCTATTACATAAACGAAAAGAAACCGAAATAAACCAGTCATTTTTAATGATGACAACGTGAAATACCGTTGAGCTCATCAAACTGAGACACCGATAAACTCGAAGCTTTATTCATTTATTTATTTATTCATGAACTGTTCTCATTTCTCATCTTCCATCAGCTTAAAATCATACAAATCTCTCATTTTCAGTTCCTTCATTTTGACAAAAATCAGGCAATTTACCCATACTTATGATCGCACACCACGACAAGGACCATGATATTTGTGCAAAAATGGATCTGAACATGTAACTGTAGACCTCACAAAACAAAATCCATCCATTTCGAACCATGTTTAACCCCTGGAAAACCTCCTCTACTCTTGTCTTACACGGCACGTTTAGTTGAGTTTTATTCATGTTTAAAACCTTTACGTTTTCGTGCGTTTCCTGGTGTTTTTCAGGTGATGCCCGGTGCGACCAGTATGGACATGATCGACACATCTCCAGGGCCAGGGGCCAGGGTGAGCATGTTCTCATTGGTGTGTGTGTTTTTTTGGGTCACACTTTCCGTAAAACTTTACCGATATTTTCCTAAATTTTGTAAAAATAGAAGTACGTAATGTTGGTTTTTCCATTAATTCACAAACGCGATGATTTGTTTGTTTATTATGGCGAGATGTCATTTGATAAACATGGTGAATGTTATTGTTAATAGAATAATAATTATGAAATTATTCAGTTTCCTGGTGGGACCTCACATACCGCACCATGTTTGTGTTAAAACTCTTCTTCTTCTCTTGTTGTAACGTCCGTCCACATCCAGGTTATTTTTAGTCACATGACTATTTGTGAAAAAAGGTCTTTCCAACACAGTTTTCGCAACGCCCTAAAAACCACCTCGTCAGCGCAAAAACAAACAACAAACGTTTAGTTGGTTGAAATTGTTTTTCCATTAGGTAAATGTTTGCACGCAAGTTATATTTGCGATATTTGAGGGTCTGTGAAAAAACATCTACAGCAGGGGGGGTCAAACAATATGATCTGAGGCGATAAAATGTGATAAATGATATAATTTCCACAATTATATGCGTAATTTCTGTGAAACAAGTGAAATTGTATTATTAAAATGTTTACATCTACAAACTATCCTTTAAAAACATGAGAAAAACATGAATAAAATGAATTGTATTAAGAAAAACAATGTATAAAATTTACAATTTATGGCTCAGTTCCGTATTTTTACATGTTCATTATAATGCACAGATCACAGTGGATCTACAAATACACTAAATATTTAATAACAGGTAGAATATTGATATAATTACACTGAATTCTCTTGAGACATTCCTGGTGGTTCATGTTTGTTCACATTTTTTGTAAAAGGCTAATCTGTAAATGTAAACATTTCTGTGTAATTTAACTTTTTTTACACTAAAAACTTTGTGTTTTTCATTATTTATATTTTATTACAATAGTATTTTATTGGTCTGACCCACTTTAGACTGAATTATTTTAACATCTTTAATCGTTAATATTTTCAGTGTAATTTTTCTATTTCATTAATTCATCCCAGGGGCCAGATCGGACCCTTTGGCGGGCCGGTTTTGGCCCCATGTTTGACGCCCCTGTTCTACCGTGTTTGTTGTCCACGCAGGAGCACGAGGAGCTGTTTTTCCGGGCGCTGTGTTTGTGTCACACGGTTCAGGTGAAGGAGGAGGAGACGGTGGACGGCATCAAACATGGCATCCATCAGGGAAAGTCCACCTCCTTCTACATCTCCTCCTCCCCGGACGAGGTGGCGCTGGTGGAGGGCATGAAGAGGTGGAACGCACACACACACGCACACATACACATTTATTTTCCTTCTGCACATTTCACGTCCAGTAATGTGTGTATATATGTGTGTGTCTGTGTGTGTGTGTGTCCGCCTCAGGCTGGGCTTCACCTATCTGAGACTCAAGGACAGTCACATGGAGATCTTAAACCGGGAGGATGAGATCGAAAGGTGAGTGTGTGACTGAAAATTAATGATGTTTATCGTTCTAACCCTCTGGAAACATTTGGGTTTTCACCAGCTTTTATTTCCTGATTATATTTGTTTTTTGTTTCTTTTAGAAAGATTTTATCTGTTGCTTTTAATGGGTTATAAGTTATGCATTTTAGTCGTTTATCAATAATTAAAATGACAGCAGCCCCTTATATTTATCTGTATATATTAGGGTGTACTCAATATATATCTGCAATATATTAGGATATTTGATTAAATTTTTTTTTTTTTTTTAGGTATTCATTCAAATGCAGACATGACAGCGGTTCATTTTTGTTTTTATTTATTTTTTATATATATATATATTTTTATTGAAGAATAATAGAACATTTCCAATGACAAAATTACAATTTACCTTCTCTTTTTTTTTTTTAGTATAAACACATATGCATAGACACATCTACATTTATACATATATATACACACATACATGTACTTATATATACAAAAACAAATGAAAGAGCACTCTAATTAGAGTATAATGAAATTAACAAATAACAAACCAACCCCCACCACCACCCCAGCTCATCCAGACCAGTATAAAGTAATGATTAATGACGTATTATAAGGTACAACAACAGGCACATATTCAATTCAATTCAATATTCAACAGCCATTTCAATGAGTTTAATATGTTTATTAAACCATAAAACCTTTATGACAAACTATTATATATATTCAGTTTCTCAAATTGGATTTTAATAAATATTCAATTTCAATATTTCATGCACTTTTGCCTGATTTCCTGTCAGGTTCGAGCTGCTGGAGGTTTTAACGTTCGACTCAGTCCGACGGAGGATGAGCGTCATCGTCAGGGCCAACACGGGTAACGCACAGCGCACCGCTAAATATGAACGCGTGTGTGTTTAGGTTGACGGCACCGCGCTCTTACTCGTGTTCTGCTCTGTGCACAGGTGAGCTCTACCTGTTCTGTAAAGGGGCGGACTCCTCCATCTTCCCACGAGTCATTTCAGGCAAAGTGGAGCAGGTCAGGGCCCGGGTGGAGCACAACGCCGTGGTGAGAGCGCACGCTGAAAACCCTACCGTTCACAGGTTCAGTGGCTCCTACGTGACCACAGCTGTTTCCGTGGTTACTACGGGAAGTCGATCAGTGCGGCACGGCCTACTTCCATCCAGTGTTTGTAGTCGCTGTGTGTTTTTACACTCATGTTCTGGTGTGTTTACCAAAATGTATACGGCCATTATCCTGTATTTTTATGCGTCAGGGTCACATTTCATCAGAAAACAAAGGTCGACCATATTGAACGTTGAGTTGTTGGTTTCAATTACTCAAGCTTGTCGTAGAAACTAGGTCAGTGAGGCTCTGCTTCTTGTTTCTGTTTGAGTGGAATGGGAAAGTACTGCCCACACACCAACGCACCAACAGGTTGTTTTTTTTAATTTGTTTGCATGATATCAGCAAAACTATGTGATATGGATGCAGGAACGACTGGATAGCGTAGTGGTTTACACCGCTGACTTTGGTGCGGAAGGTTGCCAGTTCAAATCCCAGTTGCACCCTTTTGCTTTGGATAAATCGTCAGCCAAATGGAATGGGAAAAGAATAATATTAGGATATTTCTCGTTCACCTAAAGAAAAATGATCCAATTGTTTTTAGAATTTAAGACAAAATACTGAACTACTACAATCAGTTCCATAATTCTGTCCAAAAACCTGGTGAAGCTGCAACTATAGTCCAATATTTAGTCGTTTTATTCACATATAATGCGTAAATGACATGGATGTATTTCACAATAAAAGCACCACATAAGAGATTTAACAAAACAATATTCCATTGTTTGTCTGGTTTAGTAAATACTGCTGTAAATATAGTTCTTCATAGTTGAGCTCTGAAAATATTCACATCTTTTCAACATTATTAACATATTATTATTATTATGTCAGTTTTTAGTAGTGACAGAAAAAAAACACAAGGTGTGGAAAACAGAAAGTTAATAAAAAATAAAATAACATAAATTATTGCATGTCATATATGTCTATTGCACACTATGTTAATGTGATAATTCTATTTTTTGCCATATATTGTGCAGCGCTAGATTGAAATGAGCAAAGTTAAGACTAAGAAAGAACTATCCTGCATGTTTTAGATGTTTCCAACACACACTGCTTGATCCCCCCCCCTCTTCTGAATCTCACCGTCCTGTTCCTTTCCTCCAGGAGGGTCTGAGGACGCTGTGTGTAGCCTATCGTCCCCTGAGCTCCGAACAGTACCAGCAGGTCTGCCACCTACTGAGCGACGCTAAACTGGCGCTGCAGGACCGGGACAAACGCCTGGCCGAAGCCTACGACCTCATAGAGACGGACCTGATACTGTTGGGGGCCACCGCCGTGGAGGACAGGTGAGGGTCAGACGGATCACCATCCAAAGCCTTTATGTAAACTGTAATTAAAACAAACAAAAGTGGCATTTAAGAACTGCAGTGTTGTTGTTATTGTTTATAAATGTTGAAAATAAATTAAAAAAATAAAATAAAATTGCACGCAAAAGAAAATGAGCATAAAAATATAAAAGGGTGGTGACAGTTACAATATGTGGGGGAACAGTGCTGCTTGGCGGACGTTTGCGCTCTCTGAGTGCTTTTGTAGTTGTTATTATGGATGATTCGGCTGCAATTCAGACACTCAGACTGTGATTTTCACTGATAAAAAACAAATAAGATCCACAGAAAAGGCTCAAACTGCAGAATGACCGGGTTCGTATGCTCCGTCTTTGCTCCACAGGCTTCAGGAAAAAGCTGCAGACACCATCGAGTCTCTGCACAAGGCCGGCATGAAGGTGTGGGTGCTCACCGGCGACAAGATGGAGACGGCGGCCGCGACCTGCTACGCCAGCAAGCTGTTCCGACGCAACACCCAGATCCTGGAGCTGACCACGAAGCGCACGGAGGAGCAGAGCCTCCACGACGTCCTGTTCGACCTGAGCAGGACCGTCCTGAGGCAGCACGGAGGCATGACCAGGGACAACTTCTCTGGGTGGGTTTGTGACGAGTGTGTTTTTTCATCATCATCATCATCATGAAGAGCAATCAGAACATCCATGAAAAGGAAATCATGTGAAAAATGCGAGGCTTAATATGTTATTATTATGTTATTTATTGACCCTTTGTAAAGCACTTTGTGACCTCCCTTGTCTGTGAAAGGTGCTATATAAATACATTTTACTTACCCATATCTTGGTGTAAATCCAGTTTATCAGGCGACTTCACCGACTTCGGCCTGATCATCGACGGAGCCACCCTCTCTGCAGTGATGAGGCCGGGGCAGGAGGACTCCAACTCAGGGAACTACAAAGAGATCTTCCTAGAAATCTGCCGCAACTGCAGCGCCGTGCTCTGCTGTCGAATGGCACCCCTCCAAAAAGCACAGGTACCAGGGTCTGACTCCTAATAACAGGCCAGGGAAGTTTACGTCTAGATCAGGGGGTGTTAAGCATGTGGGCCGGGGGCCAAAAAACAGCCCACCGAAGGGTCCAAATCCAGGCATGAGGGTGAATTGACTCATTTTAGTTCAGGAGCCAGACCCATGTGATCTCAAGTAAAAAATAACGACAAGCACTAATTTTCTTCTTGGACTAATGTGGAAAAAAATAACATTGCACTACGAAAATATTTCTATTTAAAAACTATCCTTTAATGTAAAATGTCTGAAGAAAATCATGTGCAATTTTAACCCTTGTTCTGCCTTTTACTAAATGGTTTGTGTCTTTTTAGATCCACTGGGATCTGTGAGTTTTGTTAGTAATAAGTAAAAGCAAAAGTAAAAGTTACTACATTTTAACAATATTCTGCCTGTTACCAAATGTTTGTGTAACATTGTTTGTAACGCACATGTATAAATGATAAGTTGAAGCATAATTTTGTTAAAATTTCACTTAGTTTTCTTATAAAACATACTTTTTTTTCAGGTTATTCGCACCTTTTTTTGAGAAGATTTGTAAAGGATATATTTTTTTTTTTCTTTATTATTTTTTTTTTTTGTTTAGGGGAAAAGTTGTCATTTACAAGGTATTATTCTGTTATTTTACTGGTCCGGCCCATTTGACATCAAATTGGGCTGAATGTGGCCCCTGAACTAAAATTAATTTGACAGCGCTAGTCTAGATCCTGCTGTAACGCTGCGTGTCGATGCGTTAAATAGTGCACATGCATTTTCTCCGGTAGATCGTGAAGCTGATCAAAGCCTCCAAAGAACATCCCATCACACTGGCCATCGGAGACGGAGCCAATGACGTCAGCATGATCCTAGAGGCCCACGTCGGCATCGGTGAGTAAACACAACTACATCATAAAACCAGAACTGAGGAACACTGGGGGGGAAAATACAGATATTAACAAGTGTATTTTATATTATTTTATATCATTATATTTGCAGTGAGATATAAGAACTTATTTTTAGACAATCTGGAACATCTTATTTCATGAAGTTTTACAGGATAATCAGCAGAATCAGTCACATCTTTTATGTGCAATATTTAATTTTATCGTGTTTTAGCCGTTTATTATTATCATACATAATGATTTTACGCATCTTTTTTATTGTGCAGCCTCTGTTTTAGTATCTTTGGCGACTGGATAGCTTAGTGGTTTCCACCGCTGACTTTGGTGCGGAAGGTTGGCAGTTTACGCTAAGACCCTTTACGCTATACATTACACTATACAAGTCGCTTTGGATAAAAGCACCAAATGTAATGTAATGTTTGTTTACATTTTACCTACTGTTGTGCCTGTTGTACCATGTCTGTAAAGAACGCTTTATAAATAAAGTTATTATTATTTTCACTTGTTCTATTAGCAGATTTTTTGCTAAATTCCAGAAAATTATCTTGGTAAAATTTCTTGAAATGAGTTTTTCCAGATCTATCATCTAAAAATAAGTTCTTATATCTCAATAAACAGTTATGATTTTGTCTGATTTTAAGTGTGATGACTAAAAATTAGAAAAATACATAGGAAGTGTGTTGGATGAGCGACGAAACGCTTCCAAAAAGAGCAGAACCGAGAAGAACGACCGAAAAAAAAATCTATCGCAATGCAAGGAAATGACAGAACTGTGCCCCGCCCCTAGGCATTATGGGTAAGGAGGGTCGACAAGCAGTGAGGAACAGCGACTACGCCATCCCAAAGTTCAAACACCTGAAGAAGATGCTGCTCGTCCACGGACACTATTACTACATTCGCATCTCGGAGCTGGTGCAGTATTTCTTCTACAAGGTCGGTGGGGCAGAGGGGTGGAGTCTCGTCAGGTTTTGGCGCTTTCGTCAAGCGTTCGAACTAACTTTTTCGTTCTTTTCCTAGAATGTGTGCTTCATCTTCCCCCAGTTCTTGTACCAGTTCTTCTGCGGATTCTCACAACAGGTACACACACATAAACACACACACATGAACTAAACAGTAATTGTGAGCATAAGGAGTAACAGGTGTGTGTATTATGTGTGTGTGTGTGTGTCCGCAGCCGCTGTACGACACCGCCTACTTGACTCTGTACAACATCAGCTTCACGTCCCTGCCCATCCTCCTCTACAGCCTCATCGAGCAGCACATCAACACGGACATCCTGAAGAAGGACCCGTCTCTGTACAGGTGGGATCGTGCGGAACCTTCTGCACTTTCATGATATTTAAAGGGCCTGTTGTTATGTTGTAGAAGATGACAGTGTTTCCATGGTAACTGCAGTGACTCCGGGTCATATCTGATGACTACGAAAAGATGATAAACTGTATTTTACTCCAATTATTTACACGAATTGATAGGTTTAGTGGATCGGCAGGTATTTAACAATTTCAACAGTGGATGGTTTAATATATGAAAGTTATATCCAAAAATGAAACTGATATTTTTATTTTAGTTTTAAAAGACATTAATACATGGTCATGGACTGAAAATCCAAAGAAGTAACTTAGTGAGATATTTGTTCAATGTGATACACTATAATAATAATAATAATAATAATTTATTTAGATGCTGATAAAATGAGTTTTTGGCCACATATGTTTCATTACTATATTTAATACACATCTGTCTGTTGTTTTTATAGTAAATAATATTCAGAATAATTATAGTATTCGAGTATAATAAAATATAAGATTAGACACAGGCATATAATTTGAAAATTCCTGTTTATAACCTCCTTTGTATTTTCATATAATAACTTACATATCAGTTGTATTTCAAGTACAAATTAAATAAACACAGTTTTAGTTCAGTTCCACATACAGCCCAATGTGATATAAAGGGGGCCAGACCAGTAAAATAATATAAAGAATAGGATAAGAACTTAAAGAAATAATGTCAGTTCCAAAGTTTTCTAAACTTTTTTTGGTGAAAAAAAAAATTCCAATTTGAAAATGTTTATATCACATGAACAAATATGAACCTAAAAATTAAGTGCAATTTTAACAATATTATGCGTTCGTTTATTTATATATGTGCATCACAACTTAAAAGTCACAGTGGATCTAGAAATACACAGAACATTTAGTAACAGACAGAATATTAACAAAACTCGATCACTTTTTTGTAAAAGGTCAGTATGTAAATGAAACCATTTTTCTGTAGTTTCACTTTTTTTTTTACACTAAAACAAAGAAAAAAAATCTTTTTAAAAAAAAATTATTTATAGTTTATTATGATAGTATTTTACTGGTCTGACCCACTTTAGATTGAATTGATTGTTTTAGAAAAAGACATTGACCCTGATTTTCACTGTTTGGTCACTGACGAGTAGAAATATTTGATGTATTTATCCCATTAATCTGACAGTCGTCCTCACCGTCTGCTCAAAAAAGAGACAAAACACTGGAAAACCTTCACTCGTCTTTCTCCAAATGTATGAATCTAGATCACAGGTGTCAAACATGTGGCCCCGGAGCCAAATCTGGCCCGCTAAAGGGTCCAGTTCGGCCCTTCAGATGAATTTGTGAAATGCAAAAATTACCTTAAAATATGAACAATCCTTTTAGTTCTGGTTCCACATTCAGAACAATTCAATCTCAAATGGGTAGAACCAGTAAAATACTAACATAAATAATGACATCTTCAAAGTTTTCTCTTTGTAAATCTAAACATTTTCATGTATCATGTATAAAACAAAGTATAATTATGAATAACCTGAACAAATATGAACAACCTGAAATGTCTTAAGAGAACTAACTAACTAATTTAACTAATATTCCACCTGTTATTAAATGTTTTGTGTATTTGTACATTATAATGAACATGTGAAAATGATAAATTGAGCCACAATATTGTTAAAATTACACAGATTTTTCCAGTTTGTTCATGTTATTCACATTGTTTGAAAGAACAGTTTGTAGATGTAAACCTTTTTATAATATAAATATACTTTTTTTCTCCCTAAAAACAAATAGAAGCATTTGGAATTGACATTATTTGTATGATATTACGTTATTACATTATTTTGCTGGTTCGGCCCTCTTCAGATCAAATTTAGCTGAATGTGGCCCCTGAACTAAAATAAATCAGTAGTTGATAATAAAAACATGTTTTAAATCCTAATATTTCAACTTATTTTGTAGAATATCTAATGTTTTTGCAGTACACGCTTCCATATTTGGCATAAAATGACGATTTTACTAGCATTTAAAGCAAGCAGCAACCAGTAAAACAACAAATCAATCACACATGATTATTAAAACAGATTTTTCTTTATTAATCTCCAACAGTGTGCGACACCAGTGACGGTAAATCTCCTCTAATCAGTCACAAACAATACAACTTATTAGTTTTTAAGGTGCCCTGGATCAGTGATGCAGTCATAATTTAATCTATATTCATACCATGTTAAATGAAATTAAAATATTGCCTTACAGTCATTTCTGGTTAAGGTCCGCCCTCCGCCCACTAAAGTAGTATTGATCAAATCATGTGACATCAGTCAACCATCGTAATGTTATGAGGAGGCCGACAGGAGTTACTCATCCCATTTACCGTCTGCTCACAGAGACATCGCTAAGAACTCTTTGCTGCGTTGGCCCATCTTCATATACTGGACCATGCTGGGCGTGTACGACGCCATCGTGATGTTCTTCGGCGCTTACTTCCTGTTCGACAACACCACCTTCACCAGCAACGGACAGGTAACGCAAGGGACGCACGGCTCCTGCTCATTTCTGTTGGACATTAAAGTTTACAGTGAAAACTACGTCCTCCCACGCATTTGGATTTTAATATTTACACATTTAACAGACGTCAGTTACTTTAATAAACTACAACAAGTGTGAAGCTGATGCATGTATAACAGTTTATAACGCCTTCCATTCTTATATATGTTATGATAAAAGTTTGAAAAAACCTCTTTAAAAGCAGTTTATTTTCAATTATACAACAACGACAGTTAAATTATAACCATTTAACCCTTTCGTGCACAGTGGTCATTTAAACGTACAGTTATTCTGGTAAATATTCATGCTTTAGTTACACAGCGGACACTTATGCAACATCCCATAATACACTGCAGATCATAGCGTTAATGGAATTATTGCTGTTCTTCATAAATCTGATCTACAGTGACACGTTTGAGTGTAAATCAACCAAAAAAACTGCATTTTTTTTTTCATATTATCTCCAGGAAGTGAATAATAACTAATATTAATGTGGAAAACATCTGATTAGAACCATTAAAAATGTTTTTATTGCATAGTTTTGCAGAACACTTTCTGTTAAATACACTGCGTCTGGCTGAGTGAACATTTAGGCAACGCTTAAAAATAAAACTATTGTATTGATTTTTTTTTTTTCATGCTTAAAGAAGAAGAATAAAACAGGAAAAATATCTTCACTAAGATGCTAATAATTCATACATGAAAATGAAGAATATGAATAGTTATTTGCATTTAGTTCAACAAATGTTAGATATAAAACATTTTCTTTATTATATGAACAAATACCATTTTTCTTTACATTTTAACTGGTGGACAACGACTAAAAATATGCAAATATAAACATTTACTTATCGCGGGTGAATAATTATGTATAACATGTCGGATCTTAACTGTCCTGTTAAAAACAACGCTGAATTAATGCTTTAACAGGACGTAGAATATGCATGTTTAACCTTGTGTGTATATAATGTATAACCGCTGACAGACTTAAACGACAGCACGGCGGGTTTCCCACCGTCCTCCTCTGTGTTCTCGATTTGTTTCCTTTTTTTTTTTTTTTTTCGAAGCGGAAGTCTGCCTCACATCGCCTGATTTGGGTTGGTTTTTTTTTTTTTTTTTTTTGCATCGTTTCTCTTTTGGTTTGAATTCTACTGTTTATTCTTATAATTTTTCTTCTTCTGGCCGTCTCCTCCTCTTCGTCCTCTCCTCTTACCTTTGTGTTACTTTTTCTTTTTTGCTTCTCTTTCCTCGTCCCAGCTAATGACAACCAACACACAGATGGTAAGCCTGTCCCTCTCTCTCTCTCTCTCTCTCTCTCTCGATCGCTCGCTCGCTCTCTCTGTGTGTGCGTCGTCTCCTCCCACTTTCATTTTCCACTAAACCGCCCCCCCTCACCCACTCACCCTCTCACCTCATGTCAGCTGGAGGCTTGTGTGTCGTGACCCGCATCCCCAGGTGTTAGTTACCGTAGCGACCCAGCGTCTTTTAACTCCACGTCCTGTGTGCATATATATATATATATATACACGTCAAACTACTGTGACTTTCATGAACATATAACGTCCATTACACGATACTTGAGACACGTAGCCATCTTTATAATCCAATTCTCCTCCGGTTAATGGGGCTCCGTTTGGACCAGAACAACACTGTCACATTTGTGGTTAATTCTGTGAACCATCAGGACTATTTATAAGCGCATGTGCACAGAACAACAACGCACTCAAAGCTCTAGTTCTGTCATTTGTGAACGTTACATCCATCCCATAATAATCACATGCGTTCTTTTTTTTTTTTCCCATTCGTGCCTCATTTGTTGTTAAGTGAATTGAGAAAAAAGAAAAGTTAATCAGGTTCAGTAAAATAGTCAAATCACGCAACAATAATGTTTAATAATTTAAGAAAAACAAGTGTATTTTACTAATATTCTACCTCAGATTATCAGTTTATCATTTACACGTGTACATTAGAATTTACAATTACATAATGTGTCTAAATGTGTTAAGTTATTCACATTTTTTTGTAAATATATTGATGTAATTTAACTTTTTTTTTACACTAAAACAAAGAAAATGTATATTTATAGGATATTCCAATGGTATTTTACTGGTTCAGATCTAACTGGTCTGTATGTGGAACCTGAATTAAAAACAATTATAGATAATAATTGATAATAATCTCACCAGTGTCATTTCTGTGGGACACATGTTTGAATTGAAATGATGGTACAATATAAAAAAACACCAATGAAATATTAGTTTATAGTTACTAATTATGTTACTAATAGGTTTTATTAATCACATGGATTAAATAATTATTTTATTTCATGTCACATCCATGTTGTACTAAGTTTTTACAGTTTAGAAAAAGCATCAAACTCAATAAAAGTCAGAAGGGAGATTGCACTGTTATATGTTTTATCAGCCCCAGGTGCATGTTAGCATAGCATCAACATCATCATATCATTAATTGTACATATATTCTTTATTTAACCAAGTGAAATCTGTCATATTTTAGTCATTTAAAAGCTCTTCATTTTCATCCATCAGTCATTTGAGAATCGAGCACCCTGCCATCTGTTTGATTGATTGATTCTTTAATTAATAGAACATATATAGTACAAGTACAAATAAAGCTACTCTGTGTGTGTGTGTGTGTGTGTGTGTGTGTGTAACGGTCCTTAAAGTGTTGTTTTTCCTGTGCAGATGTTTGGAAACTGGACGTTTGGGACGCTGGTCTTCACTGTGTTGGTCTTCACTGTTACATTTAAGGTAAAACCTCACACTCACACACGTTTTCAGTCATTAAAGTGAAAAGTCCGACCACCTCACCTGTGTCCTCTTCTTACAGTTGGCTCTCGACACCCATTACTGGACGTGGATTAACCATTTCGTCATCTGGGGCTCTCTCATTTTCTTCGTGGTCTTCTCTCTGCTGTGGGGGGGGATCATTTGGTAAGTGATTTCAGACATTAATCTTAACTCTTCCATACTAGTCGGGTCAAATCGGAGCCGTTTTGACGTTCAACAGTAGTAAAAATACCATTAACATTGTCCTTTTATCCAGAAATTTGATGATTTTTCCTAAATTTAGCCAAAATACACAAAAATATTTTATAATGTAATTATACTTTTGTACAGTTGCTACAGATTTTTGCACACTCAGGTCTTATTTTATATGTAAATCATAATGGCTTTTATCTTTTTATGTATAATAATATTAGTATAAGTGTAAGACGGCTTTCCTTTGACTCAGTCACAGCGGTTTTATTGTGGATTTGGTGCCGGTTTTATGGGATGTCTGTGCTGTTTATGATATTCTGATTTAATAAGACTTATTTATTTAGTTTCATTGTAAGTTCTGTCTTTGTCCAGTTTACTCAGTTGGGGTTCTAGTTATCGTTAGTATTATAATTATCACCATGGGTTAGCCCCCCCCCCAGTACAAGAACACAAATGTTAGCATGGTTAGCATGGATGGAGTCCACTTCAACATCTATATTTGTTTGTTTACTGTCCTCAGCCTGAGCTCCTTATTTCTGGGGGGGGGGGGGCG
>JAPSES010000124.1:9900718-9914078 GCA_029822895.1 Maxillicosta whitleyi | reverse complement strand
TATATGCTATTACTCCTGCCTAGTTGATCCATTCATATTTTTTTGTTCTTTTATGCTTGTACAGGACATTGGAACCATTTGTTAAAACATCAAGTTTTGCTTCCTTACTTATTTACTCACTTAAAATCAAGACAAAAAGTGACTTCTATTCAAAGCTAGACGGTATTATAGCTGTAGTCCTACATTTTAACACAATGGGATTTGTTATAGATGGAATAAAAGTTAAAAAGGTAAACATTAGACACTGGTTTGCTTGGGTTTTTCATGTTTTTTTTTACTAATTTTTTTCATTGTGAAAGCTGGATTTTAAGTACTTTCCTCATATACATCCAAAAACAAGCAATAAACAATATTCGCGTTTCCCTTACAGGCTTATGCGCAAAACTTTACCGATATTGACTAAATGTCGGAAGAAAGGAAGTGCGTAACATCAGTTTTTCCATTAAATCACAAATGTGATGATTTGTTTTGATGAATGTGAATATGGTGTTTATTTATATTCATTATTATTACATATTACTGCTCTATCTGGTTCTAAATTATACAATTATTCAGTTTCCTGGTGTCCTCACATACTTGTTCCATGTTTCTGTTAAAACTCTTCTTCTCTTGTTGTAACGTCCGTCCACATCCAGCTTTTTTTTAGTCACGTGACTATTTGCACCAAAAAAAAAAGGTCTTTCCATTGCAGTTTTGCAACGCTCTAAAAACCACCTCTTGCCAGCGCAAAAACTTTTAATTGAAAAACGAGATTTTTTTTTCGAGAGTTAAGTTCTATTTGCTGACTTCATATCCAGCTGAGTTTATAAAAAATATACCGGACCGCACTGGTTTAAACATGTGCAACTCTTTTTTATATCAGCATAAAGTAAAGCCAACATAGGAGAGCAGGGGTGAGTGGTTCTGACTCACCTGGAGCGGTAAAAATAAAGTTATGGAGTTATTCACCGTGCCACACACACACACACACACACACACACACACACACACACTGACAGACAGCCTAAGTAGTGTGACTAATGGCTCTCTGCCCTGCGCCTGCCTTGCCTACCATGGGTCAACATGTTCATAATGAGTTAATGAACTTCCTGTCGAGGCGGTAGACATAGACACACACACACACACACACACACTCAAGTGTTAGCTCTTTGACTATATTCGGGCCTTTAGACGTCCCACAAACGTTACATCAATCACATGATAGCATGCGTTTTTGGTAGGAAACCTAACATATAACTATAACGATCAACTTTCCAACAGGCCAGAAACAAACACTGACGGAGCCCTGATGATTAAAGATCCTATTTTCACTTGGCCCTTTCCTCTGTTTGAGGAGATATTCTGGACTTCCTCATATTTTAGACTAATCTGAAGCTGATTTGTATTAGCCTATAGGTGGTAAAACCAAACATAACAACATCAAGCTGCTCACAGTGGAGGGAAGTGCGCGTCTCTATAGCTGTGAAGGACAGGAGTCACCTGCCTAAAAGACGCCAAACAGATAAACATCAGCGGTGATTAAGGAAAGTCATTTGAGCTTTTATATTTCTTAGCTTTCTTTCTTTTTTTTCTTTTTTTTTTAAACGTCAGCTCGGTTTTATTGAATCTTCTCCGCTGTTTTCTTACCTCTGTGCTGTAAATGTCCCTCCGACGTTCAATTAAATCATCGTACATTATGAACAACATTAATTAATTCAGCTTTAAAGCCTAAATACCTTTGGATTACCTTGTCTTCTAACAGGTGTGAAGGATGACACCGCTGAGGAGCTGCTATCTCTCAAGAGACGAGTGTTTTATTGATCTAAATAAAGCCATTTTCTGCTCCTGAATTGTGGTTTTTTAAGATTTTCCAACTCTAAAATGTCTGCTACGGCTGTTAAACCCCCCCCCCTGTACGTGCCTTCAAAATAAACCCTCGTAGACACACGCGCGCACACAGGTCTTCCCATGTCAAACGCCGCTAAATAATTATGGCACCATTGCGTGTGATTGGCACTAATTGACCAGCGTTTTTGGCGGTGGAACTGCTGGGAGGTTGAACCGGATCTCACCTGCAATCTGCAAATGACAGAGTTCCACTCGGTTGAGGTGAAAGGGAGAGAGCGGTTCATTGGCCCCGGGGCCGGCAGGAGACCTTTTAACTCCACTGATTACCTGAGCCCGAGCTGCAGTCGTAATCACGTTAGTGTTTCTGTCTTTCCTGCTCCTCCCTCTTCTTTCTTTTTCTTTCTCTCTCTCTCTCTCTCTCTCTCTCTCTCTGTCGCTCACGTCGAGCCGCCCCATTTAATGCCTTCTTCTGCGGAGTTCAAGGTAAATGGCAGGAGGGGACCCCGCTTTTGCTCCTGCATTTATAATTAGTTGACAGATTTTCACTGGAGTTTATTTTAAGTTTAGAACAACCAGCAGCCTTCGATTTACGCCTTCAAAACGGTATTGTGATATATTGTACGGGATAAATATGTCAGGTACTAAAAGAAGTGCAGTTTTTGTCAGGGAAACTGAATTTGCATCATCATAGGGGGCTGAAACCGAGATTTTACGTAATATTTAATTCAAGGTGTTTGGGCGACTGGGGAGCTCAGTGGTTAACGCCACTGACTTTGGTGTGGAAGGTAGTTGGTTCAAGACCCAGGTTCTCTAAGCCTCATTGTGCCCGGTTGTGTCAGGAAGGGCATCCGACATAAAAACCTCTACCAAATAAACGTGCAAAGGTGATTGGCTGTGGCGACCCCGAAAGGGAAAAAGCCAAAAGGAATCATCACCGTCATTTAATTCAAGGTGTTTGCTAAAAATCCTGAAATGTAAAGTCTTTTTTTCCCCTCTCTTATCAATTCCCTCATGTTTGTTCATTTTCATTCTGCAAAAACGAGGACGTCGGTTCAACTGTATCTGTATTCCCATGTTTGTCTGTGTCTAATGTATCTTGATCAGTTGTAACTGGAATGTAAATTTCCCAGTTTTGGGATCAATAAAGTACAATCAATCAATCAATCAACCAAAAAGCAATAAAGTAAACACTTGACATTAGTTTGTATGATTCCATGTGATAACTATGGTGTTTAAAATGTCTTTAGTATTGCATGTAAGTTGAGCCATGTTCATTTCAGCACTTGGACAGCTCCTTTTTTTTTCCTACTGTATTTTCAGAAGTCTATTGCAATGATTCCCAACCTTTTTCGGCTCGTGACCCCATTTTAACATCACAAATTTCTGATCAAGTCCTAATTTACTATACTGTGTTGTAAAATAAACATTAATTTTAGACACATTTAGTCTATATAATATATATATTATTAATAACGGAGGCAGAAAAGCAGGTTCAGATTACTGCACAAAGTCCGAATTTGATTTTCCTTCAGGATTATTTACAGTCAGTCCAGTTTATATTTACAAGGGTGATAATTAACACTGACCAAACAATAATTAAACTATGAATTATGAAAGAGCTGCAGCATCTGAAACACACCACAGTGAACATTTGACATATAAACACAACCACAGTGCTTCAGTTTCAGCTTCAGTTTTTTGTGTCTTTTATATGTTATGATTGTCTCTGTCATATCACCATATATTTTTTATTAGTAAGTTTGATTTTTAAAAAAAAAAAATCAATTGTTAGAAATTCCAGGCAACTCCAAGGTTGATAAACAATGATCTACGAGCTATAATTCAGGAAACAACAATGAACTCATTGCCATTCTACAAAATTAAAATAATCATAGTAGACCAATAAAAACAACTATTCTACACCATGTTTCAGTATCAAGCCTCGGTCAAATATTGCAAACATGCCATCTTACACTAAATTCCATTCGTTGGTATATGACAAAAACAGAGCAAGAAGAAAAGAAAGAAAGAAAATAAATCAAAATGGCAAGAACAGCCTTCATTTGTTAGATTGTAGTTTAGTAGATTTTAGCTACTTTATACAGTGGTAGTTAAAAAAAAAGGTTATATTTAATGTTTATTTGTTTTTCAGAGGTCTATTTTTTATTTAAGGTATGGTCAGACACTTTCCCCCTAGTAAATGCTGTTAAAACTGGTGTGAATAAGTGTTTTTTTTTTCACAAAACAATGCTTTATGTTTGCAGGATTAAGGCTGATGGAACAAAATGTGAGAGGCACAACCCCCCCCCCCCCAAAAAAAAAAAAAAAAACACCAAAATGCAAAACACAAGCAAAACTTAGAAGGGGAAAATCACCATTAAACACACACCCACTGAGGGAAGAAAAGAGCATGTGATGAGGCAAATAACCACAAACAGTCTCTCCGTGGCTCCCAGTGGCCCCCGTTCAGGCTCAGCTGAAGCGTCCTGGCTGCTCATGGGCGGGGCCCCCAGTGCCCGTCTGAGCAGACGGTGTGTGATGATTATAGGCCCCCGGGGAGATCCAGGGGGCACTCCCTAATTGATTGTCATGAAAGGCTCTAATTGAATTGAGAAACAACACACCATGCAGCCCGTTTGACGGCCGGTGACGCGGTTAAAAAAAACCCTCCAGGCAACAGAAACAGTGGAGAAAATGATGGGATGCTATGTGTACGTTTGATCCATTAGCTGCAAATAAATTAAGAATATGCCACACAGACGTCAGGGTACCAACCAACAGAAATGTATGGCCGTTATTCGCCGTACAATGTAAGGACAGTTACATTCTGTTATCACCAACATGTGTAAAAGATTGAAATATTATATATAAAAGCATGCATTCTTTAGCAAAAACGGTAAACTGTAACTAAAACAGAGGTTATTGATAAAACAGTCTTTAGATAAAAGCACAAATTACACAAATACACACAACATATACTATTAGGTCTGATTAATAATAAATATAGCGTTAACTGGTGCCAAATGCTTTTCATATAAAGTGAAATTCAGGAAATCTAGTGAGTTTAAGGTGCACACAAATGTAAATTATTAACACCCTATGAATTAACATGAGAAAAGCTACTGACTGTTACCATGAATATGTGTGAAGTTCTTCTGAAAAAGCTGGAAGCAGTTTTATTTAATCTGTTTTGGTCAAAAAATAACACGAAAGGATGATTTTTGAGCTCGATCGGATTCTTCTTGTTGATGTTTGTTGTGTTTTTTTTTTTATTTTTACTACAGATAAACAGTGAAATTTCCCCATTATGGGATTATTAAAGTTGTCGTATCTTCTCTTATGTCATCAAAACCACATGGAACTGAATAACAGAACAGGAGGTTTGGTTATTTACTGGTGAACTAATGAAGGCAATGAAGAAATAACCCTATAAATACAAAAATACTTTATAAAAACACATAAGCACACAGGAAATCTTACTGGATATAGAAAAAAGTGTTTTGTTTCGTTCTGTTTTTTTAGTTTATCCCTAAAGTAGCTAAAAAAAACTAATACATTCAAGTCAGATCAAAGTATAGAATCAGCAACAGAACACTTTTAGAACCTGGGAGAGTCAGAACCAGAACTACACAAACAAAAAATCACCTGCACAGTTTTATTCCCAAATATAAAACTCATAAAAACACCTAAAATTGTGTTGGGATCAGATTTTTTTTTCTATCAAAGTAAAATGATCCAAATCTGCGTCCTCTCACCTACAAATGCTAACGTTAAAAATGATTTTCTGTGGCTGTTTCCTTATCCGCTTTAGTCCATTTCACATGATAAACTGAATATCTGTGGGTTTGTGAGATACGGGCTGGATAAAAACATATTCAAACACATCAGGATGTTATAAAACTCACTTTTTTAAAACATTTTACAAGTCAAATTACAAATTTAAGTCATCTTCTTATAGCTTCAGCCATAATTTTTAACTATAAAAGCTTAATGAATAAGTCCTCTTATAATAATACTACTACTACTAATAATAATAATAATTGGCCAAAGTGATGGAGGTCGCTTTTGTTTTTTTACACTGCAAAAAATGGACGTGTAAAAGCAAAACAAGTTAAAAACACTAAATCTGAGGGGGAAAAAAGGTGCTTAAAACAGGTGAAATGTTTGTCCGTGCAGCTCCATGTCATTGAATGAACCTGTTAAATCTAGAAATAAACACGTACGAACGCAAGAAACTAACTTAAAATAAGGTAAATATCTAAAAAACGCAAGAACCAAGTAATTTGCAGTGTCTATTTTTTGGAGGATGTAAACAAACACACACACATCTGCGTTGTTCTTCCTGGTTTAGAATGTTTTCGGAATAATAACAGGCCCTGATAAGGAGGAACAGGCAGAGTTTTCAGACGGCAGCAGACTGATGGAGTCAGACAGAGAGCACGGAGGCTCCCTCAGCACCAATAGGTCTGCTTTTGGAAAGGGAGAGGGAGGGAAGGAGGGAGGAGGGAAGGGGGGGGGGGCCCTCGGATTAAGAGGCTGAAAAATGGTTAAAACGTGTCAACGTGTAATTGCACGATAAGGCCCCCTCGCGAGGAATCCGTTGGCCCCGTTGCTATTTTCTATGGCGTCCCGGCTAATCTCCTCACGCCACATTCGGTCTTGTGCAATCGGTCCCCCGTAATCTCCCATGACAGAACCGGGTCCAACGACGGAGGTGAGGGTTTTTATAGGAGGAGAGGGAGGGAAATATGCGGAGGCGTGATAAACTGACGCCGATTAGCCACGTTTAGGACACCGGGAGCACGCGGGACGGGGGCGTGGGGGTGCAGGAGGTTATGGAGTGGGAAGTGCCAGAGGAGCGTTGTCCAAGCATGTGCCAAAAGCAGAACATGAGGAGAGGAGGAGAACCTGCACACGCACACACACACACACACACACATATATATATATATATACACACACATGCGCGTCACTGTGGGGGAGTCCAGACTCCTGCGGTCTCACTCAGGAGGGGGGGTGGGGGCTGGAAGGTGCAGCACCCTTTGGACCAGACTGGATTATTTCAGATCTGGAACGGGTTCAAACCAGATCAAATCACATGACAGATGACAGTGAACTGATTTATTTCATCACATCAGTGTCTCGTGTCTCTGATGATACAACGTTGTGGTTTTTTGTACAAGCGCTCATCATACCTTGGAGTTCAGTGACCAGATGTTCCTCTAAAAAAAAAAAAAAAAAAAAGTTGTGTAGAGGTCCATGCCTCTTTGTAACACACTCGGCAGAAACATTTCACATGTGTGTTAATATGGGTTTTGTGTTAAAATAAACGTTTTAATACTGAACTTCATGGTCAAATAGTGCTGTTTTTTCTGTATTTTTTGACACATTTAGAAGAAAAGGTAGAAAAAAAAACCCAATTATTATTATTATTATTGAGGATTGAGTAATTTTTTTTTTGTTTTTAATTCTAATAAAGACAAGTTTTAGTCTTTTTTTGGTGGTTTTATTTTATTGTAGCCTATATAAGAATTTCACTGTATGGACTGTATGGTCTATGGGTGAGTCCTTCATAAATCTGACTGAGTAATGGAATGTAAAGAGGAACTAAAAATGTCCCTGTCATGTCTTGTTCTTAAATACCTTCAGTTTTCAGGCCTGACGCCCCTGGTAACTGCTTTATTTTCTGTGTGGTTCGCAGCCACGTTGTCCTCTTGTTTTCAAGTCCACACCGAGTGGGAATTAGTCTGATAAAACCAGGGGTGTTGTTTGCTGGGGTTTTTGTTGGGGTGACCCCCCGGCTGCCCCGGCTTACACCACCACTAATCCCTATTCTCCTCCAAACACAAAACCCTGGTCTGCCCCCCCCCCCCACCCCCTGCTCCCTTGCTCCTTCCTCCCTACCTCGGGGGCCTCCACTGATTCAGCCATCACATTTAAAAAGGAGGAAATTATTTAACAGCCAGTACAATTACACACAGATTCAGGCGTTTGATGCCGGGGCAGGAATGGGGAAGGGTTTGAGGACTGTGTTGAAGTAGGGGGGACCCCAGGTGGAGGCGGAGTTGAAGTGGGTCCAAGTGAAGAATTACTAGTTCAGTGACCAGAAGACACTTTTGTTACTTTTGTTTGTGGTCTAGATTACTGAGGTCGTGACCCAAAAGGCAGGTAAACACGGTAAAATCTGAAAAATATTATTAGTGTGTTGACTGCCTCACGACTAATTACCACAGACTTTAGAAACAACAAAAATAACAATAATAAAAAGAATAACTCAAAGGCCTTCTCAACTGAACTTAAGTTTTTTGGTTTTTTTCCCTAGTTTCCAAACAATAAAATAACTTTTAAAAAAGGATATTTATATTGTAAAATGTAGCCTTAGGCCTACTGCATTTCTCCAAAAATAATAACCATGAAAATGTATTTGCATTAATTAAAAATACAAAACATACACATTGTCTTTATTATAATTTCAGCAGGATTATTAGCGTTAACTGTTCACTGCATTTTGTGAGTTCCATTATGTTTTTTTTTTTTTTTTTTTAATAAAACTGACGTTTTGGTCTCAATGTTAAAACTACAAATCATAAAATTATAAGGAAAATAAATTAGAATATAATATTAACAAAACAGCAGTAATAAAGTAAAAATAATTCAGACACTCAATTTATGACATTCTGATTTACAGGATATTTTCAGATGAATTCAATCTTTTTTTTTCATCTAAAGTAAATACTATTGATCAGACTCATAGAAAGTTAATGTCAACATTTACATTTGCGTTAATAATAAATTGGAAAATTGCAGTTTAGTCAGAAATATTTCTCTTAATGCAGACGAAAAATTAATTATTTACACTTGTTATGAGAGTTTTTGTTTGGAATTGACGTGCGCAGAATTCGTTGGAATACTTACTATTAATTAACCTGTCGGCATTTTTACATAGATTTCGATGATGCTTGTAAATAAACACCAATATTAAATCTGTAAAAAAAATATAAAAAATAACAAAATTGAAAAGCCCACGAAGAAAAAAGCTAAGACTTTCTCAAAGCTTAAAAAAAAACTCATGAAAATGTATTAAATTGCAGCGTAAATTCGTTCTGTCTTCAACCTGAAAATAGGGCTCGGTTCTTTATAAATTATGTACAATTACATAAAAGCGTTTTCAGTAGGCCTATTTATTCACAATTTACAAGATTTTACAACAACAAAAACAAATTCAAATTACACCGACTGACTCACATGTTTACAAGCATTAACACTGGAAATCAATTGAAATTGCAGCCTAGAAACTTTTTAACACATCTTTCACACCTCCCTCCATTTATTATACGGTTCCCTCTTTAAAAACAGGTTCTCCGGGTTCCTCACACACAGCCGGAACCTTTCAATTCCACAGAAGAGTGGGGGAAAAAAAATAACCTTCAAAATACACCAGCAGCCTTTCACGGATTATAATTTAAATCGTGTCAAAACTTGGCATGCTCTGTTCCAGAGAGCAAAAGTAAATCCTTTCCTTTAGCTCGGACAGACAAAAAAAAAAGTCCATCACTGAGAGAAAATAAAATTAATGACAATAAAAAAAAAAAAAGTTTTGTTCAAAGTGATTGCATTTTCATGGCTATAACCGCCTATAATTTACAATTCATCAGCAGCCCGCGCCCACGTGAAATAGTTTTAGTATTTGGTTGTGGTTTTAGTGCTTTTTCGTACATTTAGATTAAATATGAGTCAGAGGGACCGTCCCGTTTACCGGAGTGGAGCCGCTGCTCTGGTAGTGCTGCGGGTGGAGCACGTGCAGTCTGCTCTGAACGGAGGAGTCCCCGGCCGCCTCCCCGGTCGGCAGATACATGCTGATCATGTCCCGCAGGTCCCCCGTGGAGCAGGGCGGCGGTGCGCGCGCCGTGGAAACCGGGGGGCTGACGTTGGGCTCAGATTTCACCAGAGACCCCAGAGTCCCTCCGATCGCCCCGGACACCGGAGACACCCCGGAGCTTTGGTGCTGGTGAGTGTAGCCGGTGATGCCGCCGTAGCCGGGCGGAGAGGCGCTCATGTAGCTCTGAGAGTTTGAGATGGGGCTGTAAGATAAGGCGCTCATGTCGTACCTGTGCACGGGCTGCGGGTTGTGGGGGTGGTGATGCGGGTGGTGGTGGGGGTGCGGGTGGTGCGGGTGAGCTCCGGTTCCCGGGTGTTGCGTGTACGCCAGCTGCGCCTCCTGCATCATCGCGTGCGCCGCCGCCGCAGCCGCCGCCACTTGGCCAGAGTACGCGCCGTTGGCCCAGCCGTTCACGTGCGTCGCGTAGCCCGCGTTGGCCCCTACGTGGCCTCCCCCGGGGCTCTCCAGCCGCTGCCCGCCGCCCATCCCCACACCCGCGGAGGAGCCCAGGAGCCCGCCGGCCAGCGAGTACTTGTCCTTCTTCAGCAGGGTCTTGGTCTTCCTCCTCGGCCGGTACTTGTAGTCCGGGTGCTCCTTCATGTGCATGGCCCGGAGCCGCTTCGCCTCGTCGATGAACGGCCTCTTCTCCGCCTCCGTCATCACCTTCCACTCTGCGCCCAGCCGCTTACTGATCTCAGAGTTGTGCATCTTGGGATTCTCCTGAGCCATTTTCCGCCGCTGGCCCCGGGACCAGACCATGAAGGCGTTCATGGGTCTCTTGATCCTCTCCTGGGGGATTTTGCCTCCTGCCCCCCCGCCTCCTCCTCCCGCGTGTCCCCCCGGGTTGGATGGGTTGGTCTGGGGCATCACGGGGGAATGTAAGTCCGTTTCCATCATGATGCTGTACATTCACCTCGCCTTGGTAGGACAACACTTCTCAGTCAAACACACAGACACATTCAGGCTGGCCCGCGCGCAGCTCAGCCTCCGAGGAAAAACAGATAAAGAGTGAAAAGAAAAAGAGATGAAAAGCTGCTGCAGTCTCACGGTGAAATCCACTCGGAGGTAAACTTGCTCTGCACTTCCCCTTTTCGCCTTTTTTCCCCCCCTGTCATCCGAAGAATAGACGCCGGTTGTTTGAGCTTACTTTGGTTGAAGCTGTACTGGGAAAAGTTACCGGAGCGTGCCCGGGCCGCGCGCTCTGACAGCCGCTAAATGAGCGGGAGGCGGCCAATGGAGAGGCTCGAGCGCAGACGTGATTTGCATGCAGAGGAGCGAGGTTCTGGTGACGTCGGAGCGCGAGACCTAAAATTACTCCCTCTGTCATGTGTTTGTTTGTAGCTCTCCGGCAAAAAAAACACACAACATGTCAACATTTTATCAACACACAACTTTACGCATGTCCTTTAGGCCATTTTTTCCTCTTTTTTTTTTCTCACATTTTCAATTTCAAGTCGTTGCAGAATGTAAAAAGGACAAAAGAAAAAACGTAGTTTAATTAATGGAAGTCAGAATAAATCACGTCACGACAGATACAAAACATATATGACTATTAGGCGCCATAACGATAAGTTAAAACGTTCAATATTGTCTTAATTTTAACGCATTACCTTTGTGATCACAATAAAAAAAAAAAACAAAAAAAAAAAAACGGTTACAGCCTGCTAATGAAACGGTTCTATAGCCTTTTTTTTTTTTTTTTTTTTAAATCACAAATAATATAATTTACTTTGGTTTAATATCGCGTCTTAATTAGTAGACTTAATTTCCATTTTTAAAAACGCAAATAAGATGTTTTTCCTGAACAGTTTAAGTTATAAAACTCCACAATGGACCTCAATGGGATAAAATACACCAAGTCTATTTAACAATGAATAGTCTGGTAATTACACTCCCCATGATAGGCTATTATGTACATATAGGTTCATATGTGATTGTAGGAATGTAATACTTTTCAGTGTTAAAATATAACAATAGCAGGAAATGTATTAAGCATATATTATACATATATAAATAAGACAGTAAATATTTAATCACTATATATTTAATTCCCAGGACATTTCCCTTTCCAGTTTCTTCACATTACAATAGAATTATGTTTCAGAGGCTTAACTGAGAAGAATATGGGCCCATGTATCACTTTTCTTATTTGTTTTCAGGGTGCTTTACATACAACATGAAGCTGCTTCATTATTAGAACCATACACTTGATGGCAATAAAGGGACACTTCGGTGAAACCCAGTATTTTGTTATTGTTATGTGTAAAATGTGCCTTAAAACAGTCCGAATTTAAAGCAATTTAAAGCTGAAGTCACATTTATGTCCGTTTGCTCTACAGAGTATTCCTCTCTGACCCAGTTTCTTTAAAATGTCTCCTTTCCCCTCCAAAAAAGAAACACGTCTTATGATAACATTAACATAAACTTTCATTTGCGTCTAATTTTTAGTGACACAGCCTCCTATTCAGTGCCACAGGTGCTTTTCTGTTGTGCCCGTTGCTAGGAAACAGGTGACTGATGCCCGGAGCACGTGCCATTCAGAGAGCCCCTTTTGTTTGTTTCACAAGCGCTTCATGAGAGAAAGAGGGGGAGCGGCAGATTTAACCCAAGACCTTCGGTAATCCTGTATAAATCTGGTAATCATATATGTAGCTATTTAATAAATCAATAACACAACTATGAGGCTCTGTAACCTGCTGCTAAGGAAAGATTTTACAAAGAAACTAACGGGCCTAATCTAAATATGGTTTATTTCTAGAGTGTGTTTCTTCAGTTCAAAACATATAACATTTAATCTTAATTTTGCAGTCACGTTTCAACAGCATGTTGCATTGTCATGATTAAAGATAACATGTCATATAACACAGGCTTATATGGATGCAAACCACATTTTGTCCAATAGGCAGAAAACCACACATACATAATACGTCTGTAAAGGACTGAGGGCTGTTAACAAGTGGAGGATAACAGGTGTGATTTAATGGTTTATTGGTTTATTCTGTTTTATGACAATAAATAATAGTGAGTAGCTAACAACACATACTAAAATGTTTAACTAATTGCGCAATTATAACCTTTTTATTTTATGTATAGCAATATTTATAATTAAGCAATAACTGGGTTTTAAGATACACTATTTTATTTTCTACACTATTTTTCAGCTGTTGTGCAGTTGAGTGATGCTGGAAGGAAGGAACTTAGGAAAAAAGGAAGGAAGGGGAAGGAAAGATATATGGAGAGAAGAAGGAAGGAAGGAAAGAAAGAACTTAGGAAGAAAGGAAGGGTGGGAGGGAGTGAAGGAAGAGGAGGGAAAGATGTATATATGGAAAGAAGAAGGAAGGGAGGGAGGGTAGACAAAGGAAACATGGATATATGGAAAGAAAAAGAAGGAAGGAAGGAAGGAGGAAAGGAAAGAACTTAGGAAGAAAGGAAGGAAGGGTGGGAGGGAGTGAAGGAAGAGGAAGGAAAGATGAATATATGATAAGTAGAAGGAAGGAAGGAAGGAAGGAAGAAGGAAGGGAGGGAGGGAAGATGAAGGAAAGATGATATATGGAAAGGAAAAGAAGGAAGGAAGGAATGAGGAAAGGAAAGAACTTAGGAAGAAAGGAAGGAAGGGTGGGAGGGAGTGAAGGAAGAGGAAGGAAAGATGTATAT